>JAVDBV010010961.1:0-13329 GCA_032619315.1 Piper longum
ATATATATATATATATATATATATATATATATATATATATATTCTAGAAGCATAATATAATATTTTTTGATATGTAAGATGACAGGCAACCATAAGAAATTGAGCCAAGCTGCGCAGTCAGACTCGAACTTGGAGAGTATGTTGGGTCAGATATTGACGGCCATATAGGGACTGGCGCAGTCTTCGGAAAATACCAATGTTGTGGTGCAAAATATGGTTAATTAGATTTGGGAAAAATTAATTAGATTAGTCATTGATAATTCATCATTTGACGAATCTTCTGACTTGTTTGTCGTTGTTGTCGGGAGATACACACAACACCGCTTGCGACTGTATGACAAATCTTAAAGTATTATTTTATTGATTAATCAATTATCAACGAGAGGTAGAAATTGAGGCAAAATAATAGATGCATGAAGGAGCGGGAGCAACCATGTCATATAATTATCATAAGTTGGCAATTCGAAAGAATAAAAGATAAGAGTAAGATGTGATGATAATTAATTTTATATTAAGGGAAATTCGACTCTAAAACAAGTTTTATATTAAACTAAAAATCTCTTTTTATTACTGTTTTGCGCTTAGTTCAATTTTTTATTATTAACGTGAGTAAATTGATCTCTCTATAGGACGATACTTAGACATTTATCACTATATTATTTGTTCTGACCGTATATACTTGCACGTCATTTAAATAATTCGAACAATCACCCCAAACTAAAATGTGATCCAAATATTTTTATGTATATAATATATCTAAATAGTAGAAACCTGTATTAGTGAATACAAATTAGTCAGATATAAATTGTGTTTTAAATATTAAATATCAAAAACATCCCAAGAGTTTTTTTTTCCCCTAAGCAGAGTTGATAAGGGGCGATAGTGTTTATTTGGCTTTTAGACCACCTCTCCGATGAAATTGGATCTTGAAGGGGCGCCCACTTGAAGGGTCACATCCGTGGCGAGGCCCGATCCCTGCTTGTGACCCTCTACTTTGGAAGGGTTCATAAAGATTATGAGCAACTAAAGGACAAACTCATTGATGAGGATATGGCCTCTATAGCATACAATACTTGGCCATTGCTGCAGTCAAGAGATTCAAATTGTTAATACATAATTTGCTTCAAGAAGATGAATGAATCATTTTGGTTGTTAAGTCCTGAACCAGAAAAGCATCATTGTTTCAATACTTTCGTTTTTTTCTTTCTGGGTTTTGATTGGAGCTTTTGGTTATTGTTTGTTACAATACCCACGTTACTATTTGGTCAAGAAGAGATCCTTCTGACCCGCTGCTGTAAAACTAGTTTATTGTAGCATCTACCCAGCTGTCAATTGTAAGCCTTGACCAGCATAAAGTTGGGGGGCACGGTTATAGACTAAGGAATAAATTAGTTTGTCTGTGTTGACAGAATGGTAAAATATTAGTTTGCTTATCACATACTTAGGGGTGTAATCAAATGAAGCTTGTTTGCGAGTAAAATAGTTTGGTTCAGTTCCACTTTAACTTGTTATAAAATTAATAATCTACGAACAACTAATTAAATTGAAACCACTGATAAATTCTTATAAATTAATAGCTATTTTTTATTTGTTTAGAGATGGGTTAAGATATATGATATTTGTAAAGTCAATTCGTATCTGACCATTTATATTCAATCCAAAACTATTTCGGATCGAATTCAGTTTAGACTTTTCGCTTGGCTACTCTCGCAATGGTTTGTGAGGCACTAGCCTCTCTCACCATTAATATAAAGAAGTTACTAGTTGAAACCAATTGAGATCTTCAGATATTTATTATATTTGAAGATATTTAGATTGGATATGGATTTGGGGTGATCAAACCCATTACTTGATCTAGAGATATTTTATAAAATTATATTTTAAAAAATTATTTTATTATTATTTTTAGTCTATTTATATATTAAATTGGGGTGATCAAACCCATTACTTGATCTAGAGATATTTTATAAAATTATATTTTAAAAAAATATTTTATTATTATTTTTAGTCTATTTATATATTAAATTGGGGTGATCAAACCCATTACTTGATCTAGAGATATTTTATAAAATTATATTTTAAAAAAATATTTTATTATTATTTTTAGTCTATTTATATATTAAATTGGGGTGATCAAACCCATTACTTGATCTAGAGATATTTTATAAAATTATATTTTAAAAAAATATTTTATTATTATTTTTAGTCTATTTATATATTAAATTGGGGTGATCAAACCCATTACTTGATCTAGAGATATTTTATAAAATTATATTTTAAAAAAATATTTTATTATTATTTTTAGTCTATTTATATATTAAATTGGGGTGATCAAACCCATTACTTGATCTAGAGATATTTTATAAAATTATATTTTAAAAAAATATTTTATTATTATTTTTAGTCTATTTATATATTAAATTGGGGTGATCAAACCCATTACTTGATCTAGAGATATTTTATAAAATTATATTTTAAAAAAATATTTTATTATTATTTTTAGTCTATTTATATATTAAATTTTATATTATTTATATTATTTTAATTAATTAAATAGTATTCGGGCTGGATATGTGGATTCAAACTTGATATGATATGACAAATAAAATAGATATAATCTTTGGATTGGGTTAAATTTGGATTTGGATTTTTGGATTCGGGTGAAATTGGGATAAGGCTATATCTAATCCATATTCGATCCGAACCCAGATCTATTATATATAGAAAATCATATGCGGCATTATATCATGTACAAATCTTCTCGAATATTGATGCTAAAATGAATATCGAATTCCAATTATGTGCAGTTTAAATTTAAACAAAGTGGTTGTACCATCTAGTTTGCCTCGAGCCAAAGTATTGTTGTGCTATATTTATATTATATTTGTTTACATACTAAGCTTTTTAAAACAAATAATAAATTAGTTCCTTTTGTACAAATTTACAATTCCCACACATGGTACAAGTAAGTACTGTGATAGATTAGTGACAACTAATGATTCCTTTAAGACAAAAGCTTAAAACTAATTTAGTTTTCCATTTAACTAGAATCTGTTATGGTTGTTCAGAATGATGAGCACTTATCTAATGAGATTGGACAATAAAAATTGGCAGGCACCCTGCACAAGAACTGGAAACAATCGTTGGACTAATAAATAATGGGGAAGAAGACATTAGGTAAACAAAAACAACGCTTTAATTTTCAATTTCATGGAAACTGAAACTTCCAAGATGACCCCACATCCCACAACCGAAAAACCCATTGTATGGTCTCTTTCCATTAAATATTAGAAATCTGTCGCCTTCCCAAAATATTTTACCTTATTTCTTTGGTTTTTTTTTCTTTATTTTTTCCTAATCTGGTATTTCTATGTTCAAATAGACCTGAACAAAACTGTAATTATATGCAAATAAATATTACTGTGTAAGTTTAAAGCTTAGTTTTGAAATTATGTTTGATTTGTTTCGGTTTAGAAAATTGGGTTTGACTCGGTTCAATTTGAAGCCAAAATCTCAGCACACCGTGGAAGACAATGAAAAGCCCCCAATTATGAGCTGATGCATTAGAAACAATCTTCTCGCCAATTCAAAGATTCAAAACAATATGAAGTGTTCTTTTTAAACGTTTCTAATGCAGCAAGGCCTGAGAAAAAAATTCTCACAAAACCTTACTTTACGAAATTACTGGTTTTTCCGGAGAATTACTCACCAATTAAATTCATAAGTCGCCATTAATTCAAAACAAAAATTCATAAACAATTACCACATATTTAAGTTAAAATTCACTTCCGCTTTTTTTATTTCCCTCCATGAATAAAGTTTTTTTTTCTTTTTTCCCTCTCCATGAATAAAGATTTTTTTTTTCACAAAAACAAAAGCAAACAAAATCATCTCTCACTCCCTCTGCCTTTCTCTTATGAAGTAGCTACAGGAAATCCTTTCACTGCCACTCTCCCATCCCAATTCTCTCTCCCCTTTTTATCTACATTTTCTTGTGCAAGGATTCAGACCAAAGCAGCTCACGTCCAAAGCATGAAGGCTTGTGATTCCTTAAACGCGTCAAGATTTTAAGCCTCCTCTCTGTCTTGTTTCCTCTCATCCACACCAATACTCCCGTCCAACCTACCAAATTTGTGCAAGGGAGAAGAGACCCACCGCCACCTTGCTTCCCCATGTCACAAACTCTCATCAGGTTTATTTAGTTTCCTCCTCCTGGGAGAAGGGGCCACGCAAGAGTTTGCACATGACCCAGCTGCGGTTTCATTGCTTTTGTAGCTCAAACACGCAACATCTAACACCCCAATTGGACTCTGTGGAGCAGAAAACAAGGGCCCCCTGGCACATTTCACTGGCTGTGGCATCAATGCCAAGTCTTGGATTAGCTCATGGCAATTCAAAGCTCTTTCCTGGAAAGCAGATCCCGGGAACAAAACTTATTCGTCATCAAATGGCGTTCAGTGCAAAACTGAAACAGATGACTAAGTGCCGAAATTTAATGGCATTTTACCTTATCAACATGCATCAGATGAGATATAGCTTTGTTGAGACTTACTGAACATGTTTCCCCCACTACAAATATGGCCACAGCTGCTGCAATCTCTGAGGGCTTGAACTCTAAGAATTCAACACCTGCAACGTTTAAACACATATCAGTAAGAGCTTAACGTACACTTTAATTGAATGCTTGGCAGAATTGACTAGTAGACACATTTCTGTTATAAAGCAAACAATTAGACCTTTAATGGTGCACAAAATGATCTCAAAAGATCGAGTCATCATTTTCCTCGACGGTGGGCTTTCATCATTAATCCTTTGCATGAAGTAGTCAATATAAGACAATGGAGTAATAGCTCGCATTCTCCAATTCAAAGTGCTCAGCACGAGCAGCTCCATTCTCTGTATAGTCTTCGACTCAAACACATACTTAGCTTCACCAACCTAGATAATCAAATTCTATACATATTAAGACAGGTCAACAATGGTTTACACAAACTCTAACTTCAATGTTTCAAGATTTAAGTACTTGACACAACATTTTTCATTACCTGCAAATCTAGAACTAGTGGAACATGGGTCTCCTCCATCTTGGCTGCCAATGACAAGCAAGCCACAGATAGCAGCTGCATCATCCATGATTTACTTTGCTGAGTAGCAAGAAAAACACGATTTTTTTACATCAGAAACAGATCGTTCACGAGATGTGCAACAGAGCTATTTTAACAAACAGACAACCCCAAAAAAAAATTGCTAATCCAATCACCTACTTACAGGAAACTCGTAGGTGGAAAGAAATCTATCCAGATAGTTTATCGACAGGCATGCACAAAGGGGTCCAAAACTGTAATAGGCGTGAACCTGTTACACACGGAGTAGAGCAGCAGCACGAATCAGTAAAAAGAAAAATAGATCAAGCACAAACGTCAACTCAGGAAACCAATATCGGACCCTCTCACAAACATGCAAATAAAAGATGAAATCTTTTTTGTCACGGAGGGGAAAGAAAATGGAGGTGGAAGGGCCGACCTTGACAATCCAATCCACAGCATCCCTCCTAGCAGACAAATCCAACACCCCAGACCTCAACCTCTCCACATACCCATCCATGGCCAGATGCTCCACCTCCCTCTCAACCAGCAACCCCACACACTCATCACTCAGCAATGGCGCCCGCGCAAGAACCTCATCCCAGAACAACCCCAAGCAGAGGTCATCCTCCTCCCCACCACCACCGCCAACCTCATTGACAAAACCAGCATCATCATCGAAACCCATGATGCTGTTGTTGTCTTCTGGGCATAAAAGGCTCGACACTGAGCAGTCAAGACCAGGAGCCATTGAAGCCCAACCAACCCAGCAAGATTTAAAAAAAAAAAAAACACCCACAAAAAAGATCCAATCTCTGTATCCAAATCTATGTTCTGATGATAAGAACAGTTACATTTCCATGTTCTTAACGTGAACCAGTTTGTTCAAGCATGCATCAGAGCATCATCGGAGAAGGAGGAAGAGGAGGAAAGGTGGGGAGGGGGCTGTGGCCTTGTGAAGAGTAGGGGTTGATGTTTTTAGATGTTAGGGTCTGACAAAGGGAGGAGGGGCATGGGATGGGATAATAAAAAGGCACCTTTTTAATAAATAAATAAATAAATTTGTTATGAAGGGGGGGATATTCACAGGATGGTGACAAAAAGAATTAGGATTAGTTGGGTGGTGAAGATTGAGATGGACCGCTGGGGCTTCATTTGACTCATTTCCATACTTAAATAGAATTTAAAAAAAAAAAGAATTTAACTTTAATAATTAGGTGATTGAAAATTAAACAATAATGTATCTTTTCTCTATTTTAGGGTTAACGAATGATAATCAACCTAGGTGGGACTCAGATCACCGGCTAATATCAAGCTCATTGTCATATTTGTTTGAAATTCATACATAAATTAATATGCCGTGTTGTTCTAATGCAGAGATTTAATTATGTAATAAAATGTTAAAAATATTGTTTTCCCGATTATTTTTTACACCGACACGAGTCAAAGTAAGTCCAAAAATTAAAAACATGTGAATCAAGCCGAGCTCCACGAATAAAGTTTGAGGCAACCATGTTATCAACTAGTTAGCTAAAAGCACATTTATATTTGTAATTGGTTTTACCCATTTTTTTAGTAATTTTTCACTTTTTATTAAAAAAATGAAAGAAAATACTGATCTATCTATAGTAATTATAAGCACATCATTAGTGATTTTGCACATAACACATAAAAAAATACATAATCACAACAATTAAGATAACGAAAATTAGTGATTTTGCACATCATTAATTTATATGTAGGTTTGATGATTTTATGCAATTATTTATTTTACTATTGCAATCCATAAGAGCGGTGAGGATGTTTAATTTCATGTATTTCATTCTTGCATTAATATATATACTACGTACGTGATATAATACCTTTTGTAATAATAATAGTCGTACAAGATCTCATGACATTGGAATTCCCTTCATTAATGTTTACTTTCACGTAGATAAAACGTTTCACACGCGTTGCTTTTTTCTTGTGTAGGCCACCTCATTAACCAAAAATTATAGGATCATAACTCTTTGAGTCCACTCAATATTGATTTATATATATATATATATATATATATATATATATATATATATATACATACACCCACTTGTATAGTATTTCACTTATAAACCTCATTATTAAAAGAGCAATTATATTTTTTAAAATCTTATAGTCAAATATTTATAAGATCCGATCAGTATCTAAATATATATTGGTGAATATTTAATGAAGAGCTATTTCGTCACAGTTGATTGAGTCAGTAGTCAATTTAAATGTAAAACCATATAGCCAATTTTTACTCATATTAAAATAATATAATTGAAAAAAATAGTTTAGGTAATAGGAGTTTGAAATTTATTATTATTTTGATATCTAGGAGACAAACAGTACAATGCGATTTGCAAAGATAAGGTAAAGATCATATACGAGTGAATTTGTGGTAAATCAAAAGGGTTATGGAGTTAATAAAAAATTACACAATAATTGACATTTATATTTGTTTGTACATTTGTTATCAACTTGTGTAACCGGGAAAATTTAAATAAAAATAAATACTTGCATGTGTTCACTTTATCAATTCTATCAAATATATGGTCTTATATTGAATTTAGAATGTGAAAAAAAATCTTTGCATTTATGAATTTACCGACCAATAACAGTGCATACCTGTTCCCCCCTGCAAAATGTTCAACTTTCACTTTTTTTTTAATTACCATTCATCTGACTCTGACCCCACATCACACCAAATCGGCCGAAGCCGCTCCACATAGGCCCACAACAGAACTAACCATGGCCCATAAATCATGAGTTGGCCCACTCGCACACTTGGTAAATAATTACATTGTAGATGAGTGATTAAATAACTAATAAATGGTACTGCGAGAGAGGGCCCACACAATGGTGTGAGAAATGGGTCCTTCATTTCCAGTAGTGCAGGTGCATCACGTTTACTTATGGTCCAATTAAAATTTTCGGCCCGACCACAAATGTTTGTCTTAAGAGTAATGGCTTGACCAAACCTTGTTCATTTATGGTTGATAAAGGGAGCCGGTTCGGGCGGAGCGGATTTTGAGGCGGGCCGGTTTACTAGCCTTATAAGGCCAAAAAGCCGAAAGCTTTTTTTTGGGGGGGGGGGGGGCAAAAGTTGGCTTGTGAGAAATTTTGTCAACCATTTGATTTGAAGAACGAAAATTTGTTGAATTATAATTATAATATCACACGTCTCCAATATAAATTGAATATTTAAAATTGTATCCTACCCATATTCATACATTATATTTATTTTATTTACCCTATTATTATCGGACCCTAATCTACCAAACAAGTATCCAATCTAATTCGATAAAAATAAAAATTAGTGTAATATTTTAAAATTTATTTTTTATAAAATTATACATATTTGGATTGAATAAATATTGAATCACCCACAAGTCCGAATCCGATCTAAAATAATTTGGGTTGATTATTGGATGCAGATTGGATTTGTGTGGGCTCAAAAGAATTTCAGCATAAACAAAATAAACCAAGCGTCTTCAACAAATTTATTAGCTAGTAAAAACCAACGAAGGACCTAAAATGGGTTTTTAGACACGGGCTCTTGAATTGCAATGCTTCATTAACCAACAAGACACTAGTTGAGAGGATTTAATACCCAAATGGGTGATTTTCATTATCTAAGTGGAATGGTGACAAAAGTAAGAAATAAAACATGTTTACATGTAAAATGTGGGGTTATGGATTAAACAAAGGCCCAAGATCCAGCCAGTTTTGGCCCACAAATGACGCCAAGCTTTTACCTTTCTCTCCTTTTCATTAAACTCATATATGCCCCACCAGGAGGAACACCGTCCCCCCAAATATTCCCCAAAACATGGACAAGGTTAATATGGCCTTCCATTCAACAAGTAAAACAAAACACACCTTAGCAACAATGTTGGTACATTTTTGTGTGGCAAAGACCCCTTTGGATGCCTTGTTCTTGCTATTTAAAGAGTTTTTAATATGGCCCTTTTAATATTCCCTCTTTACTCGGGTCTCAGGGCTTGAAATGCCCTTTTTCACTGATCTGGGTGGCCTTTTTTTTCTCAGCTCGAGTGATGCTCATCTGAAATGAGAGTAAGTTAAGGGCGTGAGTCTCCAAGTTGGTGGGCACTGGGCATGAGACTTTTACCAAGTCCAAGACGGACTTACAAGTCTTCTTCTACACTTTGATACCCGAGCTTTGAAGTATGAACACCCACTTTGCACGCAAATGTTCATCTTGGAGTGCCAATGATGCTGTCTCACTCTCACCCCCTTCTTAACACTAACGTTGGATTAAGTTGGTGAACCTTGTTTAAAAAACACGACGGGGTTCGACTTGTCCACATTAGTCTAACTAATACCTTACAAGCCAATCAAAGGTTAATATATATTGCAATAACTACATCCAACAGTTTGGTTGATTGATGGTATAAAAATCAGGAAGCTAAACATTTCTTTTTCTATTCTTCATCTATCATGTATCAAGAAATGGAAGAGTTATGCATGGACACAAGCTAAAGTAAGTGGTATTATTCGTAGTTTCAAAATTCGGAACTCAATACGGCTCGGTATGATATCGAGAGTAGTCAACTCCGTACTTACTCTAAGTTTAATTGGAGTAAATTTATACTATATTTTTTTTATATTCAGCAAATAAAATATTATATAAAATTAGTATATATTATTTTATATGACACAATATATAACTTATATCACTTTAAAATATTTATTTAGTTAACCACGGGTGTTAGCAGGGAGTCATTTATAAAATTTGAATTGGAAAGGCAAAATGTAAATTTAACTCAGAAAAATTTTCGTGGCAAAAATAAATTTTAAAAATTTATAGATCCTTACGTCAACCTTTCTCCTTTATTCACCGACGAAGCAAAAAAACTAATATATTCTGTAGGATTAGCAAGAAGTGGTTAGGCATGTCATTATCTTGGTGGCTCTAATGTGAACAATATAGAAGTTAAGAGTTATATGCATGAAGCTGCCAACAATGAACGTAGATGGTCGGCCATGGAAGGCAAATGCGGGTGACCAACCACATCTCATGTGTCGCCATTGACGCCAGCAAATTGCCCAGAAAGATAAGCCCAAGAGATACACTTTTATAGCTTTTTTCAGTCTTTAATATACACAGATAACAACTCTAAATCACTTTCCCATTACGGTTGTTATCTGTGTAGGCCACAAGGGCAAGAGTCTCCCTTGTCGTATGCCATGCCCTGTTCCCATGTCCTGACTTGGACTTATGACTTGCATGGGATTCTGGAGAGGATGCGGAGAAAGCTGCAATAGCACAATATTTGTTGAAGAGAAGTACCGTGGGTACAACTGCATAATCTCAAAAGCTTTTGGATTAGTCAAATGGAATCAAGTTTTAGCATGTAAAAAACAGGTTGCTCACATGAGTATTTTTTATGATTATGCCCAAGTTTGATTGATTCAAACCATTGTTTTGATCTGGGTAATTCTTACTGCTTGCCAAGAGTGGGGAATGGCGAGTGGGGAGTCAAGTTTTATGGATACGAACCTTTTGACAGGTCTAGCCAGTGCCCATGGGGAAGGTACGGGCTTGATTATTGGGTCGTTGAGTATGCTCTCTGGCTCACAATATTGCCGCACAGGCTGCTAGGAAATGAAAGTTCAAGCATTCACTTTATTGAGAATTGCTCAGAAACCTGATGTACTTGTTATTGGCTGGTCTAAAGTGTGCATAGAATTTATTGCCTTGGTAACATTGATAGTGAAATTTCTCTTTTTTCTTTAAAAAATAAAATCGATAATGTGCAACAAAAATTTGCATAGATTGGACTTAATTACAAAAGTTTAGATTTGCAAGTCTGCAGACGGGAGAAATCAGGAGGCCAACACAACTCACATCTCCTTATTTTTATTAATTACTTGATAAAAAATATGAAAATACCCTTTATTTTACCACGTGGAAGCAACTCGCTTCCTGAGCCAACGGATTTGTCCTAGTCGGCAGACCAGCAAATCGTCACCTTACAATTAAATTTGACGATGTCAGGTCAACGATGCTCAATCAAAGGCCCAAAACTTGGCTTTGTATTGTTGTGAGATATAATTTTATCAATTGCTTTTTTGTTTCTACATTAAATCTTAAAGCCCATATATGAAAAAAAACCCACATTTAGCAATTAAGGACCCACCAAGTAGTCCAAATAATAAAAAAAATTATTTTATTGAGTGACTGCAAAAATAATATTTTAAGTGCCAATCATTTTGGGTTTTTCTTGATCGTTCTTTCTTAACAATCAAGAAAATACATAATATCACATAAAATTTATTTGTATGCAATCTCATAGAAAACTTCCCTTCTCTAGTTAAGTAGGATTATATAGAAGAGGTTTAAATCATATTTTGCTTCATTCAGACTTGATTTATTTGTCTTAAATTTGAGTGGCTTGCCTCTTGGCAACTGAGCTTATAATTTGAGTTAAAATTGGCAATAGCTAGCTTGACATACATTTATAAGTAAAAGACTTATTTTATGAATTATGATATCTTAATTTGCCAAAATATTACATATAGAAAAGTATAGTCAAACAAAAAAATCATTTTAATTTGAAATTATTATCAGGTTTTCTATTTTATTATCGTGGATAATTCTTGAAAATAAATGTGTAAATCTCTATTTTACCATCAAAATTATTGAACTTCTAGTAAAAAAAAACCTAATTAGAGTGAGCTTTTATTAAACCAAATTAATCTTAATAGAATTAAATTAAAGTTAATACTTTGTGCATACAGAATGTTTCCCCACCCCTCACACACAATAGTGCACACCATCTCTTTCTCCTAAGCTACTTGTGCCAAAAGATGTAAATTATATAAGGATCTTTTATAATATTATATGATTCAGGTTTTTTTTATTTTTTCATAAAATAAATTTAAATCAACTAATGGAATATATGGGTTTAAGTTTTGATTAGTAGTTACATAGTAAATTTTTAAACTTATTATCTGTGCATATATTAATCTTTTTCCCATGGATTCTATTATTAATCTCAATTCTTCTATTTTAGAATGAATGTCAATTATTTAATTATTAATGTATAATGTTTTTTAATAATCATGACGATAAAAGAGTTAGAACGTGAAGAACTACATGACTAAAATAATGCATGAGAACATGAAAGTACCAAAAACATATATCGTTTATTTTGGAGAATTTTATACTTATTTTTTGGGGTTAAAATTCAAGGCATACTTGCAATCAAGATTACTTGAACAAAAAAAAAGAAGATAGAATATCAGGCTTGTAATACATGGACGGGAAGTATAAGGCTATAATCTTCTAAAATATCATTAATTCCTTATAAATAATGAGGTTTATACCATAATTAATTAAAATTTCCTAATTAAGAATGAATAAAATTATAAAATACATCATTAATAGTTTTTAAATAAAATGATAAAATCATAAAAATAATCGATTTATTAAAAAGAAAAGTAAATTGTGAAGTAGTTAATTAATTAATTTTGTAATAAAGAATATTAATTTGAAATAATATTTAAAGACATATAATAAATAATAAGTTGATCCTATAGGAAAAGGCAATGTGAGGTTCCAGACAGAAGCAAGACGGTAAAGATAGAAGAAGCGGAATGGGTATTTATGTTATAGTTGAATTAAATTTTCAAACTAATATTAATTAACTAGTCAAAAACATGTGTTGTGTGATTATAATATTTTAAATTTATTTAATTTATTTTCTAGCTTATTGTTCGGGCGCGGGATCGTCCGCCCCCGAGGTGACCGGTTCAAGTAATTCGGCTCGGGTTTGAAGGGTTCGGTGGGACCGAGGCGCCCTTGCCGCGCAAAGAGATAGTGCGATAATATAAGATAATGCAAATGATGTCACAAGTACCAAAATGACACACAGGAAATTTTTTACGTAGTTCCTTAGGGTTCAACTTGAATCCCTAAGTCAGTCCACGGTGAGATCGGTGCTCACAATCCACTATTTCTCCTTTGATTTTACAAGTTGCATAAAACGGTGAATTTTTACTGCCTTTAAATCTGAGATCTTTGACTCCAATGCCATGGTTTGTTCCTTTCTGATCTTTAAATCCTTAAAATAACCCCACCACTGCGTCCGGAGCATCCAAAAACGGTGGGGTAGCAAGTTTCGTCTCAATCAGACTTCAAAAAGGCCTTCAAATTATCTTCGGAGCAGTAATAGAGTGAACCGGGCCGATTTGGGTT
>JAVDBV010011181.1:876-23060 GCA_032619315.1 Piper longum
CAACCAAGACATACATATATATATATATATATATATATATGTAGGTCTGGGTCGGAAATTTATATAATAGGCCCGAAGGCAACTTACAGTGGATCTTGCTTTCAAAAACATACTCGATAGATCTCATCCTCGAGGGTTATTAATCCGGAAAAGCGATCGGCTAAATAGCCCGAGATAAGTGTGATCCAATAAAACGCCAGTTAACTCGTCCTGTGAATAAGAAATCAAACATGCGACAGAATAAAGTGTAAAACGGAGACGAGTCCTAACGGACCTGGTAGAAGCTCCAAGCGTGGTTGTGCACCTAGGCGGCAAACTCCTACTCCGTACCTGCACATCAAAACTAAATACTAACGTTTGTTCATGATGCAACACATCCTATAGCATACACACATCAACCACGCATCAATCAACACACATCAAGTATCTATCAATCAACACACATCAGTAATAATCAATATAGTTTTCCTACTCTACCTTACGTTAAATTACAATACCTTTCTAGTTGACCTAATTAATCACTTAGCATTTATTTTCATATCACACAATCACATATATCCATATTTTTATTAGCATAAAAATACATAGCACATCAACCACTCAATCACACTATCATAACATACTATGCTAATAATCGTTAACTCTAAATAATTAAATAAAATAAATTATACCTCGCGTGTCATCGATAATCGGCGACGGCTAGGGCTTCGTCGCACGTGTCGGAGCTCGAATTCGGCGCTTAGCAGCGTCTAACATTCGATTAGGTTCAATTGGATAAACTCGACGGAAAACCATGCAAATTTCGATTTTCTGGCAAGTTCGGCGGTTTTCTAGCGGCTCCCGGTGGTTTTACGGCGATTGTTACGGCGGAGCAATTGGGGGTAAAGATCGGCACCGTCTCGACGAGCCTAACCCAATGGTGGTGACCACACAGCTGACCGCGACGACGATGGTCGTCGGCGACGGCGCCGAATCTGGCCGCGCGGTAGGTCGCTCCAATCGGGCCCACAGCCGGCCTCGATGGCGGCGCTGGGTAGGGGGAAACGTCGAGGAGGTGGTGAGGGTGATCGTCGACGTCACGGAGGCGGCGGCGCGGACCGGGCGGCGACAAATCGACATGGAATGATGGCGGCGTCGTGAGACAATTTTGGCGTCGTGGGGGCCCGATCGTGGCCGGGGACGGTCCGAACGACACGACGACGACACAATGCGGTGGGCGGCATCGATTGGCGGCGGAGCGGCGTCGGTGACGGCGGCGGCGACAAGGGAATGGCGGCGGCGTTGGGGTTTGGGTGAGGTAGTGTCGGGAGGGAGGTAAAACACCTCTGTGGGAAACTCGTAAATAAGTATTGACTTGATTCCTACTCGAATCAAAATAATAACTAGCTCGTAATAAATCCAAAAAAATCCAAAAAATAGAAAAAATTTCCATAAAATAAAAACAAACATCACAACATCCAAATAATATGATCTATAACTAATAACCCACCATAACTACCAAATAACGCGTCATAATGCGTTAATCGGCCTAAAACTATTTTACGATTTAATCCATAAAAAGAAAAATTACTGCATATTTCATATATTCTGATAACTCATCTCACATCATCTCTTTGACGATATCATCATATATTCAGGTATACGTAACTCTCATCGCTCATAACTCATGCTGGTCTCAACTCAGCGTGCGGTCTATGAACTGAATCGACTCGAACCGATGGTTGAACCGACTGGTTCGTTGTAATAAAACCTTGACTTGAGTCACGGGTTTTACTCCTCACATTAGTACTAATACAATAAAATCATAAACGAAATATTAAATAATCATTCACCAAACATATGTGTGTGTGCAGAAGACCTCATTACTCCTCCGTCCAACTGGCACATCCATCTCGTACTGGTCACTTATATATAGTACGAAAACTGTCATTAATGAGTGTTACTGGTCCAGAATATAACTAATAACAAACTGTCTATGAGAGCAAACTCTCATATAAAAGAAAAATCCATATATATACTCCTCGTGAACTCTCTCAAGGGCACCTATTGAGGAACCACTAGGCTGCAAACCCGGTAGCATCCTGAATTGACTGATCTGTTGCAGCTGTTACCTCACTATACATTTCATATTTCATTTTTTAGTCTCAAATCCTAAGCCCTCTCCTTACCTCCATATTTCTCTTAGCCTTGAGCACGAAGGCTGAATACTCTCAGGCAGTCGCCTTCAGTACCCTTTGAACCACAAGTCATGACATGCACTGTACTAAATAATACCCGTTACCTCCACGTTCTCCGGGTGTGAGGAACTCAAATGAGTATTTGTCAAGATCCCTCAGGAATGGAACAATCCTCTGTACTAATCCAGAGTCCGCTTTGACTGTCACGACATCCGCTCATGGTACGTGCAGTCGATTTCTCCATCTCTCGTCTCACTAAAAACTCAATAAAATATATATAGGCCTGAGAAGGGATTTATATAATATGCCCGAAGGCAACTTGCGGTGGATCTTGTTTTCAAAATCATTCTCGAGGGATCTCATCCTCAAGGGTTATTAATCCGAAAAACAGTTCGGCTAAATGGCCCGAGTTAAGTGGGATCCAATAAAATGCCACTTAATCCATCCTACAAGTAATAATAAAATATACAATAGAAAAGAGTGCAAAACATAGGCAAGTCCTAAACGGACCTGGTAGAAGCTCCAACTGTGTCATCGCGCCTAGGCGGTGAGCTTCTACTCCATGCCTACACATCAAATCTAAAACCTAACACCCGCTAAATGAATGATGCATCAAACTAGTCCTAATTATCACACTCACAATACAATCAAAATCAATCAACAACTCAATAATCATTAATGTAAATAATTCTAAGTCATCATATTCATATCAATTTTATCGTGTTTTTATAAATTACATCATAATCAACTATCATGCTCAAATTTACTTTACTTCATTATTCATATCAATTTTATCGTGTTTTTCTAAATTACATCATAATCAACTATCATGCTCAAATTTACTTTACCTCATTAGATCAATTAACCTTCATACGCTATTAATCACCTCATGCAACTTATCACTTCATTCACAATTGATCCAACCATGCCACTTATTATCTCATCAGTAATTATACCTTAATTACATCAATCAACAAATCCTAACATGTTGTACTAATAATTATTAATTATAATTAATCAAATTAGAGGTAATTATACCTCGTGTCGTCGGCAATTGGCGATAGCTAGGGTTTTGGCGTACTTGCATCTCGAACCTCAAATTTGGTGCTCGATGGCATCCAAAGTTCGATTGGGTTTGATTGGGTGAACTTTGTGGAAGATCCGGCAAATTCCAGCAATCTAGTTTTTCGGCGAGTTTTGATGGTTTTTCGGCAGCTCAGCGACTTTCCAGTGGTTTTTTGGCAACAATCACCGGCGGTGTCTACTGGCCAGATAGTGGTTGTATTGGGTATCATCAGAACTAGCTTGGCGAGCCCGACACGTCTGTGGCATCGACGTGGCCGAAGGAGGCTGCGGCTCGCCGAAAAATTGCTAAAATAGGGCGGCTAGTGGTGGGTGGCTAGATTCGGTCAGCCAAGACAGTGATGGGCTCCGATCTGGTCGAGGAAGCTCACTAGGTAATTGGTGACGCCGAGGTAGCCACTCGACGGCGATGGCGACAGAAGCTCGGTTTAAGGGCGCGGCTTCCTTGAGTCGTGAAGGCTGGGCAACGGCCGGGCCTGGCCGGGGTGGCATGGTGATGCCGTTGTGGGGAGGAGTGGCGTCGATCGGCGGCCGGGCTGTGCTAGGCGGCACTGACAGCGGCAGTGGCGATGCATAGTGGAGGTGGCTAGGGTTTGGAAAGGGGGGAAACGTCGGGAGGGAAAAGAAAAGGCTAAATGGCAAACTTATAAATATTACTTGACTTGGTCTTAACACGATAAACGGCCTAAAACTAATTCTACGATCAAACTGCATAATAAAAAAAAATTGTACTGCATACTCTTATATATTCTGATAACTTATTCTATTCTGCTGTATTCATGACATTATCATCATATATTTGGGTACGCATGACCCCTCATAGCTCATACACGCGATCGGCATCGGCTCAATACACATGTTCTAAAACATACTCGACTCAAAAATAACAGTCAAACCGACCGATTTTGAATATAAAACCCTAACTAAAATCGTGGGTTTTACAATTAACGCCCAATATAATGCATGAATGCCATCAATCCATACAAGACAATATCTATTTACATGCATTTAAATTCTAATTCAATATTATCATCTGTTAACATGCATTTAAATTTAAACCAACACCTATTTACAATCACAACAAAATCATAAAACAAATTCATTATCAAATAAAATCGGATAAAATTTTATACCTACGCGATGACGGTGACAAGGTTGTGGCCAACTCAAGTGAGGATCGTGGGATAGAGAGGGAGATAAAGAAGATGGAAGTTAGGTGAGGAGGATGGTGACGCCTGGATGGTGACTGTGTCAGAGGTTTAGAATAAATAGATGTGAGGGGGAAGAAAACTAGTGGTCAGTGAAGAAAATGAGTGGTCAGGGAGAAAAACTAATGATTGATGAGAAAAACGAATTGTGGGGGAGAAAAAAATGGTCCTCTCATAATTAAAACTTGACTTGACTTTGACTCTAGATAAATAATACTAATTCGTAATAATTCTAAAAAAAGCTAGAAAAACGGGGAAAAATCTTATAATACACACAACATTACAATGACATGCTCTATAACTAATAACCTACCCAAACTGCTCGAATGCATCCTAATGTGTTATTAAGCCTAAAAATAATCCTATGATCTAATTAAAATAAAAAAATCTGGCATTTTCTTATATATTCTGAGAATTCATTCTGCTACTGTTCTACTAACGTTATCATCATATACTTGGGCACACATGTCTCTCATGGTTTATAACACAAGACCGACCTCGGCTTGGTACGAGTATTTTGAAATTGACCCAACTAAAAATACTGGTCTAATCGACCGTTCAGCCTATAAAATCTTGACTCGAATCACGAGTTTTACAATTCATTGTCTTAGTGAACATACATTATGCAAAGTTATTGTATGTTTTGACGAACACATTGTAAATTATATAGGTTAACTTCAACATCTCAAATACTATCATAAAATATCATGTTTTTTTTATTTATACATTTCAACAAATAAGACATTTTATGTGATAACATAAACTTCATCAAAATAATGCTCTAAAAAATAACATTATTCAAGATATCATTTATTTGGGAGATGTGATTAAAATTTATTGCTTCAAAGTAGCAAGAAGATTGTCTCCTCTGAAAATGAAATAATCGCTTAATAGTGAATAAAAATATTTTAACTAAATTATTTCATACTATACTATCTTGTAGAGAAATAAGTCTACATTAAATATAAAACACTAAGTTAGACATTTTTCATGAATAATATAACTCAACATATAAGCTATATTTACATCTATGAAATGATTTGCATTATTAGGATTTGTACTTAATTAATTTTAAACAGGCAATTCATTTGCAAATCAATATATTTATAGTTTTATACATATAAGGCTTTGAAGGATAAAAAAACACTTTGAAATGTTCATGTATATATATTAATGATATCTTTTCCTTTAACCTCAATAAGCAATTAAGAAAAAATGTTTCATTTATGCATGCCATCAATTGACAAAAAAAATTATAAATATTCAATTTTTTGTGATACTCAAAATGAAGGATTTAATTTAATTGCATTAAATCACCATAATTTCAAAAATAAAAAATTGGTGCATTAACATATGAAGAATAGATTTTAACACAAAGTAAAATCCTTTTATAATCATGCAATTTACCATAAACTATAAACCAACCAGTACTTATGTTGATTTTAATATAAAGTATAAATTAACTAGTGCATACATGTCCTTAATTTAAAAAAAGGGACTATTTATTTTATAAAAAAAGCACTAATTTTCAAATATAGGCAACAATGTAGAATGTCAATTATGATATCATATATCGTAACATAAGATCATATATGATCTTTTACGAATTATAAAAAAAATTTATGATTTTGAATGACAATTAAATATGAACTATTTATCGGAGCATATTAAATACTCACAATGTTCTTTCATTATTCTTTCAACTAACACAAAAATTTTGTCAATCCATCTTATAACTTTAGAAATGGTTACTCAATGTTCATTTGATATAATCAGAAAGATTAAATATATTGTGCGCGAATTGATGGTTATCAAGACAACTAGTAAAAAATGACTTTTGTAAACAAATATTTAAAGATGAATACATGTATTAATTAAATTTTAAAAAATCAATTAATCAACCACCTAGTTATATCTACATGAAGTTTTAAGACTTTATTTTATATTCATGAATTTCATTTATGCTTTCATCATCTTCCAATAATTCAAAGTAAGATATCACCACTTTAAAAATATAAAATCACATCAATAAATAATGTGATCTAATATTTATATGAAAGAATTAAAATTTCCAATTGTCAATTTGAAACAAAAAATATTTTTATATATACACTCGTTAAGAGTTATATGTGGCATCATTTTGTCTTTCTCTCAATCGAATTAAATTCTTATCAACAACCACTATGTAAAAGTTAATATTATAAAGCATCATAAATCTTAAATCTATCATATTTATTGAAGATTTTATAAATTAATTTATGCAACATGACACCTTCTTATCAATTTCATTCTTATGAATATGTTCACATATAAATATTGTAAAAAAATTTAAAATTCAAATATCCACAAAGGATAAATATTAGTACTCGACCTCTTAAAAAAATAAGTCGAGATGTGAATATCAATTTAGGAATTTCAAAGTTATCATCCAACTAAAACAAAAACACAAAGTTTTTTTTTAGAGTGCAATATAAAAATTGTTGTTTGGTTAAGTATCTTTTTTCCCTATTTAATAAGATATTATTGAAAATACATATTTTGCTCTTACTTTTGACAACTCTAATTTATCACAAATTTTATAGAACATTTTAATTGGCAAAAAATTATCCTTATTTTCATATTATTTTTCTAAATTAATTAAAGAAAAATAATAATCTTACATCATATACATGAAATATTTTGTATTTAGTATATTTTCAGCCTTATGTTAAAATAAAAGAAGCAACAAAATACTTCCTAATGATACAACATCATCCCGATAAAATATAAATTGATAAACCTAATTATTTATTCAAAAAATTAAAATTAATGATTGTAAATATATTCTCCTTGATGTATTAAATCATACTTATCTGAATAAATATTTAATATGAGATTAACTAATTTAAAAAATTTTCGATCATTCGCTATATTGATTGATTAATAATGGCTCATGACCCAACCATCAAATAGAGAACCCAATAATGAAGTAAGCTATCACAAACAACTTTGACTCTTTCCTTGGAAAAAAAAAACCTTATGACTCATTCCAATATAATCCTTTGTCACTTCTTGATTTTGAAAAATAGTCACCCTATAGATCACTTCAATTTCTGATCGTATATTAATTTTGCACTATTGTAGTCAAATGCTTCAGAATGACACAAAATCTAGAAGCAAAAAAAGATGACTCTTGTTATTTTATATAAGTTGAAGATGAAGAAACTGCAAGCTTATTTAATATTTGTTTTTAAGAGCAGAAATAAAAAAAATCAAGAAGTAAGCTTGCACATGATATTATTATTGTAAAAAATCTATAGGTATCAACTTCTTTTTTTTTCGGGTCAATGTCTCGGTTCAAGAAACCTCATATATTTTCGCAAAGTTTGAATTCTGTGTTTGAAGTGGATTCAGAACACCGTCAATTTAATGCTTTTTAGGCAAAAAATTTTCTAAGTGTAAAATTTTGTTTTTGATTTTGTTGTGTTGAAGACCCTTTGACAAAAGTGTCTATATGTAAATTTTTAAAAGAAACTGATTTGTTGCACTGTGATCATGAGACAATTTAATGAAATGTTGAGTTTTTAAAATTAAATCAATCTTGAAGATAGTTTAGTAGTATAAAACACAAAGCAAATGAGGCATATTTATTTTTCTTAATAAAGATTAAATTTCAATAAAAATTAAAGGAAAAAATACTAGAAACCTAAGCCAAATCCAGTGAAAACTCGGACTTTGTGAAAATTTTAAATTAAAAAATTGGATATAGATTAAAATGTTATGAAGGTCTAAATATGAAGGTGATGGTATACTATATACTTAATACAATTAGATGTAGCATTTAAAACTATTATTAATACACCTTGTTGTGTGAGATAGTTCTCTCTTAGTGAATGTGCATCATTTTTTCGACCGACAAAAGGAGAAAGCGGATAAGAGCATTAGATCAGCCTACCATTTGACTAACTCTCCACCTTGGTTTGCACGGAAGCTATTTCTCAAAGCTACTTGATGCCAAGGCAGGAAAATAGAGCTTCTGGAAAAATATTGATCAAGAATCACCTCAATCTATTATGCACGTTTGTCTTATAAATCAACTTACTTATGTATCAGATCTTCATAGCGTAACCATTATCCTTCCTGTTGTCCACATTACTGTAAAACTTAACACACATGTAGGCAACAAAGTGATAGCTGGCTGCTAATCTAACACTTGTTATGTGGTAACCATTATCCTTTCGTATTTGAAAGAGGTCTCAAATTTTGTTGGACACTATCAACTTTGTAAAGCTTGGAAAAACAAAAAAAACTGTATAAAAAACTATAATAAAGCTTTGATTTCAATGTAGAAAAAGTGTTTAAGGTAGCCAATTAAGATTTGTCATCACCTTGTTCACCAAGGAATGGCAATGCTCTCACCTCTATAAAAACCCCACCCATTTGATAGTCACTCATCCTATCTGCCCAAGTTCTTACGCAAAGATCAGTTTCCCACCACGCTACAACACCAGCTCTAGAGAACATATGTCTGAAGACAACTACTGCTACCTCCCACCGCCCAAGAAAGCTGCTGGAAATCCATACCCTAGAAGAGGTCAGATCAAGGCTAGAATTTTTGGGTCGATTGCCAAATCATTATTGTCTTTGGGTACCACAAGAAGGGCAAAGAAGATGGACAGAGGAGATGGGCAGGGAAGCTCTTCCTCCACCTCCCAGCTACCTAGCGGCTACTCTTCTGAAGCAACTTCTGACGCTGGAGAGCTCTGAAACTCGCTTCAATCAATCCCATAATCCCGTTTCTTTTATAATGGGATGGATAATCTCGTTTTTACCATTGTTTTTTTTTTCTTTTCTGCTTTTTGATGTTCTTCATCGTGTTTGTCAATAGTTTGGCATGTACAGATGCTTCTGATGTATACTTGCTTGATCTATTGATTGTTTCCAAATCGTTTTTTCTTTTCTTGTCATAATATTACTGTTCCTATGTTTCCAGATTATATAAATGTTGAAAAAGCAAATCTACAAATTTGAAAATGCAAGAGTTTTCTTCCTGATTTAAGAAGTCTGCCACTATCTAAAAATTGCTTTAATAACATTTCGTATAATTATGCCGATTCTCATCTCCGATCAAGAATTTCAAGACTTCGTAATGGCTTTTTACTGGTCAGAGATGTAACAACCCTAATAAGGCTGCCAATGTTTGTATCTGGCTATTACCAACCTAAAAGCCCAGAAAAAAGAGTGGGTTAGTGTATCTAGGGCCCACCGCATTGTTACGTAGCTTGAACGTAATTCATACTCGCGTGAACCAATGATATAGGCGATGACGTCATCATTATCTAGTCCCTTACATTATTTTTTGGGATTTAATATCCCTTACATTATTTTTGGCCCATATATATATATTGGAATTATTCACTTTTTTTCACTTTTTCTTTTTTTCATGAGGTTCTATGTCTGAGTATATATGTTAACCGAATTGATTAAGTCATTAGAACAACATATTATCTTATTTTAATAAAACATAAAAAAATACTGAACATGAAAAGCTATGGTAAGAGATGATGCACATACGGTTGCATTAGATACTTACCACAGTGATTATATTAGTTTCCCTAAATAATAATAAAAAAATAATCTGAAAATTTTTATTGTAGCTAAACCTTCCTTCTTTGAAGATCCTCGTGTAATATCTTAATTCAGAAAAAATTAAGACGAGGGTTTTATAATCTTTAATATTTATTTTGAGTGCAGATTGGTATTTATCTAAAGAGTGACTCTGTAGAGTATATTGTAAAACTCGTGATTCGAGTCACGGTTTTATAGTCTTTAGTTGATCGATTCAGCCGTCGGTTCGAGTTAAGTATATTTTAGAACACTTGTACTTAGTCAACATCGGTCTCGTGTATGAGCTATGAGGGTCATATGTACCCAAATATGTGATAATAACGTCATGAATATAGAAGAAAAGAATGAGTTATCAGAATATATAAGAGTATATAGTACAATTTTTATTATTATGCAGACTAATCGTAGAAATAGTTTTAGGTCGTTTACCCTGTTAGGACACGTTAGAGTTAGTTTGAGCAGGTTGATAGCTATAGAGCATACCATTTGGATGTTGTATTATTTTAATGAATTTTCCCGATTTTTCTATATTTTTTTAGAATTATTTCAATTTAGATATTATTTTGACTCGAGCAGGAGACGAGTCAAATAATATTTATGAGTTTGCCATCCAACATATTTTTCTTCCCCGACACATCTTCCTCGCCTAAAACCCTATTCCTGCCGCCCTTTGAGTGGCCGCCGCCGTCGTTGCCGGCGCCGCCCGGCCGCCGACCGACGCCGCTCTGCCCCACCACGGCGTCGTCGTGCCGCCCCGACCAACCCCGGCCCCCGTCCGGCAGCCGCAATACCTGAATCGCCGCGCCTCGTTGCCGATTCCGCCGCCGGCGACTGTCACCGCCGCCATCTAGTGGTCGCCTCGGCATCCA
The DNA here is from genome assembly GCA_032619315.1 of Piper longum. Lineage (NCBI taxonomy): Eukaryota > Viridiplantae > Streptophyta > Magnoliopsida > Piperales > Piperaceae > Piper > Piper longum. The sequence continues at coordinate 11,821 of JAVDBV010011181.1, forward strand.
CGACCACCTAGCGACCTTCCCCGACCAGAGCGCCGCCCACACCAGCTGGATCTAGCCACCCACCGCGGCCACCCCTGTTTTGAGATTTTTCGGCGAGCCGCCGCCTCCATCGGCCACGCCCACGCCACAGATGCGTCGGGCTCGCCAAGTTGATCTATACGGCCCCTATCCAACCAGTAGACGCCGCTCGCGATTGTCGCTGGTAAACCACCAGAAAGTTGTCGGAAAACCACTGAACCAGTCGGGAAACCACTGGAACTCGTCGAAAAATCGGAATTATTGGAATTCGCTGTAATTTACCGGATCTTTCGCCGAGTTCATCCAGTCGAAACCGATCGAGCTTCAGAAGGTGTCGAGCGCCAAATTTGAAGTTCGAGAGCACACATGACGAAACCCTAGCCATCGTTGATTGTTGATGACGCGAGGTATAATTACCTCTAAGTTTATTATTTACGATTTATAATTGTTAGCACAATATGCTAGGATTGATTAATTGTCATGATAAAGGTCTAACTATAAATTAAGTGAAATTTTGCATGATGTGATTAAGTATAGGAATAATAGTAAGTGATCTAATGAGATAGATCGAGTTTGATCATGATAATTGAGCATGATGTAATTTAGAAAAACACAATAAAATTGATTTGAATAGGATGAGGTAGGATTATTTTCACGATTATGACTATTTTACTATTGATAAATCTTTGTATTGTGAGTGTGATAATTAGGACGAGTTGATGCATCATTTATTTAGCGGGCGTTAGCTTCTAGATTTGATGTGTAGGTACGGAGTAGGAGCTCGCCGCCTAGGCGCAATGACACGCTTGGAGCTTCTACTAGGTCCGTTAGGACTCATTTCTATTTTACCCCCTTTCTATTGTATATTTGATTTTGACTTGCACGACGAGTTAAGTGGCGTTTTATCGGATCCCACTTAACTCGGGTCATTTAGCCTAAATATTTTTCGGATTAATAACCCTCGAGGATGAGGTCCCTCGAGAATGATTTCGAAAACAAGATCCACAGCAAGTTGCCTTTGGGCCTATTTTATAAATCTCTTCCCAGGCCTATATATATTTTTATCGAGTTTTCAGTGAGACGAAAGATGGAGAAATCGACTGTACGTATCATGCAGAGGATGTTGTGACAATCAAAGCGGGCTCTGGATTAGTGCTAGCAAACTATTACATTCCCGAGGGATCCTGACAATTCCGCGTTTGAGTTCCTCACACCCGAAAAACGTGGAGGTTTACAGGTACTATATAGTACAACGCATGTCATGACTTGTGGTTCAAAGGGTACTAAAGGCAACTGCCTGAGAGTACTCGGCCTTCATGCTCAAGGCCAGGAGAAATATAGAGGTAAGGACAGGGCTTAGGATTTGATACCAGAAAATGAAGTATGAAATGCCAAGTGAGGCAACAGCAGTAGCAGATCAGTCAGTTCGGGATGCTACCGGGTCTTCAGCCCAGTGGCTCCTTAATAGGTGCCCTTCAAAGAGTTCACGAGGAATATATGATGTTTTTTTTCATATGAGAGTTTGCTCTCATAGCCAGTTTGTTATTATTTATTTTTCGGACCGGTAACACTCGTTATTGACGGTTTTCGTACTATATGTAGGTAACGAGCAGGAGATGGATGTGTCAGCCTGGACAGAGGAGCAATGAGGTCTTCTACACACACACATGTTTGGTGAACAATTGTTTAATATTTTGTTTATGATTTTATTGTATTAGCATTAATGTGAGGAAATGAAAAGTGTGATGATCTGATGAAGTGTTGAGACATGATATGAAATATGAATAAATGACACAGGTGGGCTGAGACACAAGCTTCAGAGTGAGCTATAGTAGTTTAGACTATGTGAATGTAGTTTTGATATGTGTTTATACGTTTGTACGTATATTATGTTGACAGTGTAGCTCCTAATTACATTTTTAGGGGAGGCTCTGTCCATTTTAATTTTGAATTTTTATGCAATTTATTAAAATTGTTTCTTTAGTATGAATTGATTGCTAAGTAATCAATGTAGTATCTTCATAGGATTTTATACATTCATGCATGTATGATAAGTCGAATCTTCATCTTAAGACACCGAGATTAGATCCGTACGAGTTACGTTCGGGTTAGCCAACCTAACCGGGACTCATAACATGCCGGTTCGGTTCACAAGCATGAACCAAAATTAGGGTGTTACATATATAGTGGTTTAAACCGATAATAATAGGGGATTAAAAACATATAGGTAAATTAATTAGGGATGTTGATGAGCGTATTTAAATCTTAAAATTTTATAATAGACGGTATTGACGAATCTTTATCGAGGTTAATGATAAAGGTGTACTTGGTTTTATATAATATATATATATATATATATATATATATATATATATATATATATTAATGAGGGCACCAAGAATAATTACACGAAAATGTCTCCGTCGTTGTCCATGTACCAGAAATTTCTCATTGATGCCGGCATTCTAGTCCTTGGGAAAAATTAAGCAGGATAATTAAGCTGAGATAATAGAGTAATTTTTAAATTAATTAGCTCAAATGTTATTAGACGAGGGATTATGTTTTTTGACTTGACCTTGAAGAGTTCGAGAAATCAAGCTCATTATTGTTTGCATTTCATTTAGTTTCTTTGATAGCTCCATAGAGCTCAAACTCACTTATTTTTTCAGTATTTTTTTCTTTTTAAATAAAGGAAATTTTTTTGGAAATTACATTGGGCCCATATTGGCTACAAATCTTTAATATATATTGGTAGATTATATATTGACCAAATAAGCTGAGCTGAGACGATATTCATATTGTTGTGTTGAAATACATCTAACTCAAGGTTTGAGTTTTATCAAACCAACTACTTTTCTCTTCATTAGTTGTGTTGAGCTTTTTAGGCTCTCAAAAGATTATATATAATAGATGATGTCACAAGTTTCTCTTTATTTAAAAATTAGTTTAAAAAATAAAATTTTCTTATATCCTTATATACAAGTTACCCGTCACCTCTAAAACTGATATAAGAGTAATTTAATAATTATCCCCTTCACACATCAAACTATCTAAATCATAACCCTTTTATTTATGTGAGGTTTACATGTTACAGTCCAAATGCTAGAATTAAGTTTTAAGTGATTCTAATTTGGGTTAACTATATTTTACCATGACCACCCTCTCACTTATTAAGCTACTCAAATCATCTTCATCTCACACATGCGGAGCTAGCATATTTCACTTTGGTTATAAAAGATTTCAATTTACACTACTTTATTTACCATGAGGTAAATAACATCTGGCAACACCAATACCCATCTATCTCTAGTACTAATGTTGGGCCCTTTGAGCTTTAAAAAGAGACTTACAACCACATGTCTCCCTTATTCAAAAATTTATTTTAGAGATTAAATTTTTTTTATTAACCTATATACAAGTTACTGGTTACCACTAAAAATTAATGCAAAACCTAAACATTTTAGTCTTAGTTTCTCAAAGATATATCTAAGCCAAGCATTTATTTTTTAATATGCGTTAGAATCTGTGTCCTTATTTCAAAATAAATCAGAGAAAATATATTTTTTGTAACTAAATTATAATTTAATTTGGTTACACTATTAACAGTGATTTTTGTCTCCCATTTCGGTGAACTTGGTTTAGTAAGAATCATCGATTGTAGCAATTTTTTTTATTGGAACCCATACAAAAACAAAAAAATAAAAAAGTAAAAAAAAATCCATGCTTTAAGAAAACCACCCTAATTTTTGTAGTGAAAAAGACTTTAAAGTTTTTTATATTTAGAGACTTGTGAAATTTGTAAGGTGTTAATTTGAAAACTTTTCTTTGTATCAAAAAACGTAGAAAAATTCAACTTCTATCCACTCTATTCTTCGCCTCGTTTTAAGGTTTGAAAATAGTTTATGGGAAAAAATTAAGTAAATTAATATATATTTATTTATAAATATCTCTACATATAAAATAAGATTTTAGAATTTTTTTCTGCGATAAAAATTGTCATAGAGAGTTCACCGAGAGTAGGGGTGCTAAATGAATGAGCGAGCCGAGCTCGACTTGTGTTTGAGCTCGGCTCGAATAGTTCGAAGTTCGTTCGAATTCGATTCGATATTGAATAAATTTTGAACATATATGTTCGAGCTTGACTCGAATATTTTTTTTCGTATTCGAATTCGACTCGAATATTTCTGTTTAATTTTTTCGAACTCAAACCCAACTCGTTCGTAAGCTTGAAATACGCTTGATTAAAAGTCAAACTTCACCTACCATCTCAACTATCTCACTTATTTGCTAGTTTATTATAGATAAATAAATATAACTAGTTATAATTAAACTTATTAGTATATTATATATATAATATAAATATTATATTATTTTATTGAGTCGAGTTTAAGTCGAACTACGAGTTAAATTAGAGTCGAATTTAAATTATAATCGAGTCGAGTCAAGTCGAACATGGCCTTGCTTAAACTCGACTCATATAATTAAATTTAAAATTTTAAATATTAAATTTTAAATCAAATTAAACTGAACCCTGAATATTCTTAAATAGGCTTACTCAATTACCGCACTGTGAGACAAAAAAACGTGGAAAAAAGTAGATTTGCCGACGGTTACCGTTATTACTACGCTTCACGGCCTTGTAAGGAGTAAATGAAGTTAATATACGCATATAGCCTTGATTACTCTTTCTCTCTATAAAATGCATCACTCTCTCCTTTCCTCGTCACTCTTCCGCCCCTTCTTCCTTATCTTCCTCTTCTTCTTCTTCAAACTCTCTTGTTCTCTGCCAGCTTTCACCTTCCTAGGAAGCTCAAACATCAGCTATACGTGGAGATCATGGCTCAAGAGTACTACCTCTCGCCACCCAAGAAAGCTGCCGGCAACCTGTACCCCAAGCGTGGACAGATCAAGGCCAGGATCTTTGGGTCTATTGCCAGATCGTTGGCTTCTTTGGCCACCACGAAAGATGCAAGGCGGATGGGTAGAGGAGGAGATGGGCAGGGGAGCTCGGCTTCCTACTCTCCAACTTCCAGTGGCTACTCTTCCGAAGCCGCTTATGATGCGTAGAGAGCTCTGAAACTCGTCTGGTCCATCCCCATCCCTTCGTTTTTGTGTGGGATGCACGGGTTTTGGCTTATATGTAATTTTGAATGTTGTAAGAGAGGTTCTGTTGTTGAGCTTGAGAGCTTCTCTGTTTTTTTGTTTTGCTTTTGTAGCTGATCATGTACAGTAGAAAGGTTGGATGTTAATTTTACATGCTTTTGCTTGTCTAGATCTTCTCTGTTTTTCTCTTTTATGGTTTCTATATCTTCTTCGTTCTTTGCTGGTAGTCTTGTTTGACGTCTCTCTTATATGAATTACTACAACAAAAGAGGTGTGTATTAGCCAAAATATGTGCAGGTTATCCGGCAATACTACTAGTTCATCCAGCAATGAATGTTGCACTTCTATCTTTCCCTTATATCTTATCTAATGTATATAGAAGATTTTTTTTTTAAAAAAAAATTCAAGTTCAGATGCTGAAGATGCAGAGCAAAGTAAAACATGGCAATTAGTTCTTGATTCTGGGAATCTATTACTACATGATCTGGGTTGTATTAAGGTGGTTGTGTATATTGATGTAGGATGTATACAAAAAGTTGCCTTCAACAAAAGAAATCAACTTTTAATGTTTTGATCAATCTACGCTTGCTACTTGGGTTTGATTTGATTACATGGGATATTATTGGTTTGTAATTGAGTATGATAATTAGGATTTTTTCGGCCTGCTTTTAATCTCGATTATCCAAGTCAGAATAATGGCGCAGGATAGAGTCACAAGAAAGCCTTAGCCCTTAGGGCTGGGGGGCGATGTAGTACTAAGCATATTAGTCTTGTTTAATCTTGATTATGACTTGGTTGGCTGTAATTTCTCGAGTCCTTCGGTGGGTCACTTGGACAAGTTGGGTAATTGCTTGAAACTAATTACATAGCATTAATAACACTTGCAAAGTCCAGTATATATATTCTTAATTCAGACTTGTGGAAGTTGATCAAATTGTTCTTTGAGTGGATGTCATGTTCTTCTCCAACTCAGTGGTGGTTCTTAGTTGGATAAGGTAATGTCTATAAAGAGACACTCAACGGGGGAGGTGGAGATGGAAGAAAACATAAAGAGAAAAAAGAAACCTCTTTATTACCACTGGGAATATTACTTACACGAATTACCCAATTTAAATTGATATAAGAGTAACACTAAATAGATAATATTTTTCATTGCAATTTGTATGATATATTATTTAAAGTAAACACAATAATTGTATAAATATGTGATAAAAGATACGAGATCTTACTTAAAAATGAAGTTGGAAAATAGATTGGACGATATAATTGGTGACATTGACAACCAATGACCACAACAACACTCGATGCCACTCCAGAAAGCAAAGAAATCTTATTATTCATCCCCCCCTTGCCAATGCTCCAATATTGGAACTTGGAAGGCTGCTTTTCATATAATGCATATGACACAGTTCCTAGGCCCTTCTTTTTCTTCATTCAATCGTCAATATTCCAAAATATGCTTTTACCGTTAAAACAACAAAAAGAAGCTTCAACAACATCATTTTCATCAACTTGCTCACAAAGGTAAAACTATCCCATTGCTTTTTTCTTTTCATCACGTTGCTGTTATACTAAATCTACTTGTAGTGCGTTATAAAGATGGTTCTTTTTTCTTTGATTTCAATTTTAATTACGCGTGAGCGATGATGCCACCATGATTTCGTGAGAGTGAGCCCATGATATATTACCTTTCTTTAACAAATCAAACCAAGATATATCATGTTTGCCAAGCATTAAGGCGTATTTTTCTTCACTTTTTTATTAAGTTCTTAAACGAATGTTATAAATACCCCTGATAAAAATAAGTTCTGGGTCATATTGTATTAGACACACAATCCACAAATCGCTTCAACAAGAAAAAAAAAAAGAACAGGACAAGTGAATGATCTTAGGGTGACCATTTTCTTGCCCAAAGTTTGTGTACAACTTTACACTTCCTTTGTCCTGGAGAATATAAAATTTAGACTTCATAGGATTTAGACCACGGGGTCTATTTCAGATTTGTATTTGTATATAGCAAAATAAATGGTCAAGGGGGAAGAATTTAAGCAGCAGTCTATGGCATTTGGCAAGTTGTCTTGTCTTGACTCTTGACCTGAAAAATGAAACTGGCCCATTTTGCGTTTCAAATCATACTCAAAATCAGCACATGGAAAGGATAAGATAGTGGTCCAGTACTGGTCAATCACTTCTTGGCACATTATCTACTCTCATGGCTGCTTAAGTGGTGCTATGAACATAGCAATAAAACAAAAGAAAGAAGCTTGAATACTCACCTGGCCCAGACCCAACCTTTCCCAAGTTTTTTTTCTTTGTCAAACGAAAAAGCAGCTTTTGCAGGTGAATGGTAATGTTTGCATTGATCATTTTGCAAATATAAAACATGTGACTTATATGTTGCACATGCGTCCCGGAGTTGTTCTTCTTTTTAGTAGTTTAGGAGTTGCAACATTAACGGCGGTTCGATTGATTCCACCTTTTTTTCAAGACTACAATCGTTGTCTCAACAAATGTGAATGGGAATTTCATGTCCGGCATGAGTAGATTGTTCACGAGACGACATTACGTTGCGACTACTTTTTTATATCAAATGAGAGAGAAAGAAATTGAGAATTGGATCATGGAGAACAAGAAATTAATCTCAACACCAGAATTTTATGTGAGGCAAGGGTCATTACGATAATTCAAAAAGGTTTATTGTATCGTGTTTTTTTTTTATATTAACCAAGTATTTTATCATTTGATTTTGCAAGTATTAGTATACCATGTAAATAGACAGTACAAAAAAAAATAAAGCCATTAGAAGAACACATCACACTCCCCAAACTAAGTTACCACACTACAAAAATAATGGTTTTTCCCCACGGTGAAAACCGTACCTAAAACCCCAAACCGTGGCCAAATAAGTCTCCACGGTTTAAACATGGAGAACATGGTGTGGCTAGAAGGCATGTGGGCATTGCCTTTTGTCTATGGCTTTTTGGAACCGTCGATATCACATTCCAGAATTCACCACGGTTATGGAAAATTTTAACCGTGGAGATTTCCCGGGCAAGAGTTTATTTTCAAATGTAGATACTTGCCTCCACGGTTTGACCCCGAGGATTTCCTTCCTAAACCGTGGTTATAATTCCCTTTGTAATTTTCTGATCAACGTGCACAATAGTGTTTTTTTTAAAGCAACAATGTTTTCATATAACACTTCAATATTGTACAGAATTTATTAAAATATACGATCACACGAGCATTGAACAAAAATTACATCAAATATTGGAAACAAGTATGGCAACCTTGCTGCTCCAATTAGTTTTTTTAACACACTCACATTACCTGTCTAAATGAAGTTCTGTTTGCAGATGCTTTAGAACTTATAACATGTATCACAACTCCTCTCCAAGCGAGATAGGACCCAATTAGATGGCTTACTGAAGGTGAAAGAACTTCACATAACCATCATGATAGCACAAAGATCAAAAGTATGCATATGCCGTCAATGATAAGCTGGTAGGATATTTTACCAAAATTGGAGCCTGAATGACCAGAAAAATAAAATAGAAAATTCAGGTGAGAAATCATAATTATTGTTGTAGTAGATTAAGATTACTCCAAGAAACAACTAAAAACTAAATCCTATAAGACAAATTACAACCGTTATCGAAAAAGTTAAGGTTAAAACATTTTTCCTGTTATTTTCTGGAAAAAATGTTCATAATTTGGAAGATTTAGAAAGAATGTACAAGATAATCTAGAAATATGAATAGCCACTATAATCAAGGCAATATATATGGTTAAAATCCTTAGATCACAGACGTGTATTCTTCCCTTGAGCTGAGACCCTTGTCACTAAAACTGGACAAGCTGTATCCCTCACATGTCAACTTCACAAAGCATAGCATAGTATGAAAGTTTAAACAATATGGGGATGTTCATGTTACCTGTATCAAAGTTAACATTTGATAACTACATATTTCACGCAAGATACATATAAAACTATGTATTTATGTGCACAAAATTCTTCAAGGATTACAGACCAGACAACCGAATCACAACCAAATCAATGTCGAGAGGAGGCTTGAGAATTACTTGAACTTTGGTTGGTTTTATATGGTAAACAGTAACAAAATATAACCAAGTACAAACCTACCCACAATCCAAAAACAACAAAAACAATACATGTCAGTCAAAACAAGAAACCAATCAGCAGCACCAAGATAAGTCAACCAAAGGAACTCGACTTTGACATACTCTCTGAATGAAAAAAGATGAAAAACAGACACTATAAAAATTCATTGCAATGGACCTCTACATATTCAATAGCATACCTTCTTACAATTCTATGTTGCTAGTCTCAAATTCCCTTTAATAATAACCATAAACAATTTGCATAAATGGGAAAGGAAGGTCCCTCAGAAAGCTATATGTTCAATTCAGAATGCTAGTATCGGCATCGTTTGGCGCCAGTTACCATTATTTTGACTTCAGCACCCCTGTTATAAAATTAAGAAGAAAAGTATAATTTCTTCATGTTACTCCTGCGATTAATGTAAAATCGAATATTCTATGGTGGTATCATTTGGTATTTATGCTATTTTGTTACTAATTATGAAGCAATTCCCTAATTACAGAAAAAGACTACCTAGAGAAAATCTTAGCCGGCTAAGTATCCTGTGAAAAAAAATCATTGCATTGTTAGTGAAAGAATAAACTATATAACAAATACAATATAGTTTTGACCAAAAAAAAAAAACCCATTAACGTAGGCATTTCATCATAAGCTTCTAACTAATTTCACTAATGCACATAATACCCACAAGATTTTAGGGAAAAAATATATATATGTGAAGACGAGTTGTCGGCAAATACTCATTTTTTACTGTCCAATGAGTGAATTATAATCATCAGTATAAAATGCTATGAATTGTTATCAACTTGAATGGCAAATTAAATTGTGAATAGCGTAAAATGCTCAAAACTTAAAAATCAATGTACCAGATCTGCATGCCTACTTGAAAATGGACCAAATTTGCATACATAATCGGCAAGGCTACGAAAACTGCGTCGGTGACAAAAGAAGCGGTGCTGACAGCGGCAACGAGCGAAGCGCCGGCGCCGGCGGCGAGGAGAGGAGCAGCGTCGGAAGTGGCGATGAAAGAAGCGACGCCAACAGTGGCGAAGCGGGCAATGAGAGAAACAACGTCGCGGTAATACACCACATAGCAAATTCTCAAGTACTCATTTAAATAGAGAGCAATATTGAACAGGTTTTGAATCGATTAACTACAAAAAGTTGATTTGAAGACTAGGATTAGAGTATTAAACTAATTTGAATCAATTTTGATCTAAATGTATCCAAGAAATCTGATTCAATTATCAACTTCAATTAATTTTGACAGCATTAGTTACCATGTTGGAACAAAAACACCTAGCAAAAATAAAATCGAAGCCATTGAAGCATGAGAATTTGTCATGCCTTTAATGGAGTCGTAGCGCTAACACCACCCCTTCAAAGGAGGAGATGTAAGATCCTTAAGAATTCTTAACATTTGTAAGATCTAATATATTACTAGAAGCATACAAATAAATTTTTTACAAAATTAGTCTCTCATCTAAGTGCGGTTTCATGCAATCTTTGTTTAAGAAGTAATTTGCCCTATCAATTTATACTCGGCCAGGCTAGGAGATACCACCTCATGGGATGAGTGGAATGTATTGAAATAGTAGATTAGCATGTGATCTCTTCTGTTTGTTAATATATGTGATTATATTAATAATATGTAGTTCATTGTCACACTCAAAATGCTAAAGAGAACTCGAATACTAACAAAGATGACTATTTGTTATTTTATTAAGGATGAAAGGTCTCAAAGGTTCTTTATAAATTGAACTTCATTTGCTTCATTCTGAAAACAAGATAAACATAGAAAGAAAGATAAAGATAAGAAGGGGGAAAATATTCACGAATTTAATCTTATACGGAGTATTGAGAGAGAGAGAAATCTTCTAATCTCAATAGTATAGATTGAGTGAATAATCTTCTTGTACATATATATATATATATATATATATATAGAGGCCAGGGAGGCTGTGCTGCAGCACAGCCAAGCAGTGTTCCAGCCATT
>JAVDBV010011224.1:0-10698 GCA_032619315.1 Piper longum
TAAGCCCATTAGTTATTTAGTTTAGGGTTTCCATTGTTAAGGCTATATATAGATGCCTTAACCTTGTGTTGGGGACGACCTGCAAGTGAGAAGAAAGCCTAAAGCCTTTGTTTTTATCTTTGTGTGCTTGAGTAGAATACATGCTTAAGAAACATTCAAGTGGATTGATCATCTTTCTTGTGGAGTGTTTCGAAATTGGGATTTAGGAACAAGTTTCTTTAATTCTGATTCTTGATCATCTTTCTAAGAAATCTGAGTTCTAGCCTTTTCTTAGGGGTTGTTGCTGGATTGTTCATGGGGTTTTCATGTTAATGTGTTGGGGGTTCCATTATAAAAAGGGGTTCTCAAGCTTATTCATGGAGGTTCTATATCAGTAGTGGTAGCCTCCCCATAAAAAAGGCTATGGCCAGGGTGTGCGGATCACTGTGGATTCCTCCTCCACATTGTTTTGGAGTATAGCGGTATCGCTTCACCGCATATTAAAATGAACATAGGAAATAGTGGAATGTACTTGACTTGTTTTCTCTATTATACTACTTAGTGTTATAATCACTAACGCGGAATTGCCTCCTTAGGTGTACAAATACAAAATTAGTTGGGAGAAGCTATTGACAACCAGAGCATGGAGCAAGATAAATATTGGGACTCCCTTTTAGTTTTTATTGAGAAATACGTGTGGCTACTGGGAAACGGTCTGAGACAGTAGGAATCAATCTTTATACATTGTTGTTAAATTGTTATAATTCGGCAACTTGGTAGTTTATTTAAGTAACACCTTGCCATATAGGCGCAATTAAATAATTGAAAAATGGCGGGTCGTTACACTCTTCATCCCAATCCACCAGTAGGTTCGTTTTAAGTCCTGGTACATCTTTGTAAGACCAGGGTGTATTGAGAACTTTGAGCAATGAGCCTCTTCCAAGATATTCCACCTGAGTGCATTGTCGTTAGGTACACAAACCTCCCACTAAATCTGATTACACTATTGGAAACTGCTATCATGTCAGGAGTTTTGTCCAACATCTCATTCAGCTCCTCATCTTCAATTTGTGCTAGTTTAACTCGGTCCATCAATCCTCTTAGTTGTTCTACCGGGTTGATGGCCACCACTTTTGTTGACATAGCCCAAAGTCTAGCTACCTGTTCACCCTTGTCCACCTTGCCTGTAACACCTCGATTTGGCTCACGGGTGAGCTGCTTTGTAACACCCCGACTCGGCTCACCCATGAACCGACCCGAAAATTTTACCGGCGACTGAACCATTCGCTAATCTACTAGATTCGGTTAAGCCGACCCGGATCTACTTTCGGTGTCTTAAGATGAAGATGCGATTTTTTATATGCATGGATGAATGCACAAAAATCCTGACATTCCACTACATGAATGACATGAAAATTAATTCACACACAAATACAATTGAAATAAAATTAAAAGGAATTATAAATAAAAACGGATAGAACATCCTCTAAAAGTGCAATTAGGGGCCACCCTGTCAAAATAATATATAAGCATATATATATATATATATATATATATATATATATGCTTATATATTGTTTTGACAGGGTGGACTCTAATTGCACTTTTAGGGTAGACTCTGTCCGTTTTTATTCAGAATTCTTTGATTTTAATGCGATTATGTTGATTTGTGTGCATTGATTTGCATGTCATCCATGTAATAGCATGCCAGGATGTTTGTGAATTCATTCATGCATATAGAAAAATCGTATCTTCATCTTTGGACGCCGAGAGTAGATCCGGGTCGGCTTAACCGAATCTAGTAGATTATCGAACGGTTCGGTCGCCGGTAGCATTTCCGGGTGGGTTCAAGGGTGAGCCGAGTTAGGGTGTTACACTTAGTGTATGGATTAATAATGGTTATTAATTTTTAGTTATGTGATTGCGTTTTTAGATCATCTATTCTATTCTGTTCATTAATGTTATCATTAAACTGACCACCTATTGATTGATCTAGAGATTTAATCTTGTTTAGAGGTAAAAAGATTAGATTTGTCATTGAATAAAATAACTTTTTTCCATCTATTTTAGGTGATTACATATAAGATATAGATATACTCGTATATCTTAGATAACTGTTAAAGACAGAACTTAATGTATCATTTTGCATACGCAATTTTATATAGATATAGTAGTTGGGTGTGAGTGATAAGTTTATGGTGAACCTAAAAAATGTTATAAATAATTAATTCTTGTGGTTAATGATTCAAATGTGTAATTCATAAGTAAAAATTATAAATTTAATTATACAGAGCCCTAAGAAAAATTGAAAATCCTAAATTTGTCGTCTTGAAGTCAATTTATCATTTAAATATTACAGTTTTAAATTAAGTTAGTCATAATTCATAATTAAATTACTAGTAGAACTTGTTTCCATTTAAGTATAATTAATTAAATTAGTTTTGGTAATTGAAAATTTTTATTACTAATTCCTCGTGGGACGGTACTTTCTTATAACTTTTATTATCTGATCCGACACGTGCACTTGCGTTATACATTTCACATTAGACTATAAAGTCAATATTTTTGGAGTGACTAACTTATTTATAGATATACAGGAAAAATTGTATGTGTAAAACTTTGTCATGTATGGGATAAAATGGTATGATGTACTGTTAAGAATAGATTGGTTGTCTGCACACTAAATTTTTCTCGACGATGAAGGAAAGAAAGTGATAAAAAAAACCTTGTAATTGTGAGATATTGGTCATTTTTAAGAGTCATTAGTTAATACATCTTCTTGTATTGTGTTTATTGGTGAGGTAGTCGAGTTGTTCAGTGAGGGTTGTAAAGCCTTTATAGCTAACTTAGTTAAGTTTGAGTGCAAAGCTAAATATTTGTCCATGATTCTTTTGATAGCAGAGTTTCTAGAATAATTCATAATTCTTTTCGAAGCCTGCCTGATAATGTTGAGATATTTTCATGCCTGGACATCTTGAAAACAAGTTTAACCACGTCTAGATTTGATTACAAGCTCATAAACAGGAACCTTCAGCAGAGAGAGATCAGCGACATCAACAAATTACAATTTGTTATCTTCTAACTGTCTTCGTTGGTATTAACAAGAACGAATTTAAATTAACAACAGACCAGTATAATAACAAAGGGTTATGGTTTGTCGAAGAAAACTATTTGATAAAGCCCTTCTGATCCCATTCTAAACTCCTCTATCATAATCATGTAACGCATGAACCTTGAATACCACGCCTCTCTCCTTTAACATAATTCTTTCTTCACAAGTGAAAACAAAGAACACAATGAATACGAGTATAGCTGACATATTATCAATCAAGCATGAAAACAGTTTTGTACACAAAAATGTATAAAATTCAAATAATCTCATAATGCATATGACCAACTCAAAAAGGTCTACCATCTAAGTCATATATATGTGTATATATACGGTTTGACTAAACAAATCGGACGGTCCAGTTCGGCCAATCTCATCAATGTGGACCCGCCAAGGCGATCTCAAACAGCTCTCCCGAGTCCACGGTCAAGCCATCGTCCGCGTACGCGCCGGCGCCGACCTTCCTCGCCGCCCGCCAGCGCGAATCCACCCTCCCAGTCGGAAAAAGCTCGCGGCTGTCCGCCCGGCCGACCCCGCTTGCCGGAGCGCCGCCCTCAGCCGCCACTTCCGCCGCCTGTACGAAGCACGGGTTGGCAGTCCTCTGGGCGTTCGCCGCCGGGTACCGGAACGCCTCCTGCCCCATGTTCACCAGAGCCGCAACCTCCTCCGTCGCCGCAGCCGCCGGGTACATCGGCGCGGCGAAGTCCTCCGATCCGCAGACGATTTCGTGGACCAGCTTTCCGTCCACCGTGAAGATGACCTTCTTCTTCTTCGGGTCGAATCCGCATCCGACCACCTTCTCCTTCTCGCCATGCGCCCAGTCCTCCTCTTCTCTCCACTCCATCACAAGCTTCGTCCCTGTTCATAGCGGTTGGTCATGGTTGTTCCCACAAAGATGATAGATTTACTGAGAACTAGGAAATGGGTTGCTTACCGTGGAGGTAAACGGCGCCGTTGGAGAAGAATCCGATCGATCCTGGGTAGCACCCCGGCGGCATGTTGGCGGGAGGTGCGCCGGGGCCGGTGAGTCCCAGGCAGATCATGCTTGAAGACTCGTCGTGACTGGCTTGAATCTTGCTAAGACTGGTGCTGTTCACATGGACAAGCGAATCGGACTTTGTTGAAGCGCTTTGCGATTTGTTCATCAGCTTCGTCCTCTCCCCTTCCACCGCGGACGGCCGTCCTCCTTCCTCGTCCGGACGCCGGCGAACAAAGATGAGCTCGAAGTAGGCCTCTTGTGGGAAGGCCGAGATGCCTAGAGGCGGGCCGGGCAGAGGCAGCGCCGCCACGACGCACACGACGGCGGAGGAGTCCGCCCCCATCCGGAAGGAGATCTTCTGCATCGCCTCCGACGACCCCGACGGCACCTCCCAACTCATCTCCGCATCCCCCTCCGGCGAGTGTCCGCTCGCCGACCTCCACTTCCCGGCGACGCTGGTGGAGATGGACCTCGGGAAGGAAGGGAACGGGACGAAGGCGAAGCTCGACCAGCCGTGCTCAACGGCCTCCATGATCAATCGGGGACTATCGTACCAGCTAAAGCGAGGCTTCACCGGTGGCTGGTACGTATTGAAAAAGAAGCTAGGTTTGATCCCCCTCTCGCTGTCAATGACATCGCGGGTGACGGAGATGGGAGGGCCCGGCCGGAGCTCCTTCTTCCTGCTCCGGCGGCAGCAGTAGCGGAGACAGAGAATGGCGGCCAGCAGAACCAGTAGGCTCGCTGGCACCACCAAGACGATGACAAGAAGCTCCTTTTCGACCATGGTTTCATCTCCTCCTCCTGACCACGCCCATTCTATCTCAAGTCCGAAATCCTAACCAGTTTACCCTATCCTATCAAAGGTTGAATCTTTGTGGTATATTCAAATAGAGAGGACGGTGGCAAATAATAGAAACCAAGACGCCGGCGTCGGACAAGGAAGACTGGTTCAATATATACGTCGAAACAGATTTATTATTATTACAACCCTATGAAATCCTTTGGTGTGGGGCGGGCAGTGGCGTGTAGAGAATTGATTGTAGTGATATGGGTGGCGTTTTGGCGGTGTCTTTGTTGATTCTAAGTCTTGATTGAAAGTTGAAAAAGCAGGTGTTGTAAAGAAAGGGCATTCAGATACGTTGAAAAGTCTGTTACTATCTTTGTATCAAGGCTTTTTTATAATAAAACCAAAGTGGGTCTGTGTATAATGTATCTGAAAGGAAACAGGCAAGGGCTCGGCTACCCTTGATAAGAGTTGTTGAATCATAGATTATACTCCGGGGGTGGTGGCGATTAATTTGGATGCGATGGTGTAATAGTGATGATCAGCTACAAGTCCATCTTATTAAGTCGAGCAGCTGTATTTCTTCCTGTGTCTCTAAACCATCTAGCTGTAGAGTTTCCAGCTCGAAGGAATCGAACAAAAAAATGGTAGAGATAGTAGTAGTTATTAGAAGTGAAATGTACTCGTATGTGCATTATTTAATTGGTACATTAGGCACATGCAATGAATGGAGCTTAAGCTTATACTCATGGAGGTTTGTAGCTACCGCCCACTGTATGAATTTTCGGCTCCGCTAATCGTGGCGTAAAAAAGAAACTACTCAAAATCATTGGTAGAGGTTTCGCTTGTATTGTAATCCACCATCGAGAAGTGTTTGTTAACAAAATCTGGGACATCAGACGTGTATGTCGTGGGGCAAAAGGAATATTGATGCTCTCGGATGGCATGACCAACAAGATTGTGTGTGCTTTTTGCTCGCGTTAAGGGAAAATTTGTTGGCACTCTTCCAAAACCCGACCACTAGAGAACCAAGGGGGCCGAGAGACCAAGGCAATAATCAGAGGCCAAAACCTCTGTTAAGGAACGGGTTATCTGATGTAGGGGTTGTAAATTATAAATTTTGCATAGTACCCAATAATCAACTGAGCATTTTAGAAATGGGAGCTACATTTGCCAAACTCCTACCTTAAATCATGTAATATAGAGACATAATTGTAAAATTTCATCAGAATTTAGATAAAGTTAAAATCATTGAATAATAGGTAATCTTTTGATAAAACTGTTACATAAAGTGGGTTGATTATATACACTGCATAGCTCACATTTGAGTGGTCGGTTACTTGGTCTGACTATCTAAAATTATAAGGATAAAAAAAAAATCTAAAATCAATCTAGTACTTGTAAGCCTTTGCATCGAAATTGCAAAGTAATTATAATGAAAATAACTTCAAAAATATTTTAAAACAATTAACATACAATCCTTGTTACCTAAAAATAGGTATTATTAAAGTTGAGCCAATATAAGATTTTGTGTATTTTTTAATCTATGTATTCATCTTTCTATGTATACAGATCCCGTTAAGTAAGATCCACTACAAAGGTCACAAATTTATATTATAGCTCGCATATATTTGAACAATTCGCATAAATTTATATTTGAGGTAAAGAAAACACGACTCAACTTGTTCCTCCTGCCTTTTCCCCTCCGAAGCCTTCCACAGTAAATGAGTTGTTTTTTTTTTAAAAAATGTTGCTTTAAGTTAATTCAAGAAGTTAATAATATCAGCATTTTCTCCACTACTTTATTAGCATAAGATTAACTTATAAAATCCGTATAGATTATTCGCATCAGAAAAAGTGTAGTATAAAATTAATAGTTTCTCCGCGGTTTAAAACACATTAATAAAGATAAAAAATTAATACATGCTAACCTCTAAATATAATTTTTTTCATAACCACAATTTGCACCTCACGATTTATTAAGTCCGCAAATTTTACTCAACTTTATATCGGCCAGAATTAGCGCCAAAAATAGTTGGTAAGACAGGAAAAGATCAATCCTTAACGATGGGCCGTTAGCATACAACCATTGATCCGCCTCGTAAACATCATAACATCATATCTATTGACAGCTACATATATACTGCGATTGTAGTGATTTGAGTGAGAAATTGTAACTCTCGTTTCTTATTTTCCGTACCACTGCCTTAAACCGACTTGCACATTCCTTGATAAAAATGAAAAAAAAGCTAATTGCAATCGCAAGATCAATTGATTCCATGAATCTGATTACATGATTACGACTTACGAGTTAATTAGAAGTCAATGTCATTAACATTAATTACCCAAATTTTACATGTTTCTTAGCATGGGATTTACAACAAAAATTCATGTACCTACAAATAACACATATTTAATAGTCTGTCTTTTTTCCCCCTTCTCTTTGGGCTTAAGTCATTGGCACAATATATTACCTATATGTCAAATGCTTAAGCATCAAAAAAATTATCTTCGAGTCATGTAATAACAAATATGCATGGGTGGTAGAGGCTAATCAAACCATATAATATGGAAATGGAAACCAAGCAAGTTCTCCTCCTAACTTCATCAAAAAAAAAAAAAAAAAACCTCATTTTCCAAATTAACCCTTATAATACAGCAAATGTGGATAAAGGTGGGTCCTTCGACGGCAGGCGGTCGGCTTTTGTCCCCATTTCTCAATCCCACGCGCCGCCTATTATTTAACTAATAATAACTACTTAATGGCCCAAACCCATTTCCCCCGCCGCCCCCCTCAATCACGTCTGCTCGGCCCGGTGCGCCACCGCCACCGATCAATAATGTTCAACGAAGTCTCAGGCATCCGAGCAAAATCAGATTTTAAAATATCAAATACGATGCTATTAGACACTAATCACCTGTACTAACTCCTTAATTACTTAAATAATGATCACAATTTCACAAAACAAGTAAACATTAAAATCTAAAATTAAGTAGATTATGAGAGTGGAAGGCCTATCTCTAGTTTGCGACGAATTCAAAGATGGTTTTTTCATCGATTCAAATCATTGGCCGCCGATATCGCCGTCGCGGTCCTCGTCCTCGTCCGAGCTCGGCTCCGCGTTCAGATCCGGCTTCTTCCACCCACCTCCGTCAGCTTTCCCACCGCGCCGCTCATTCATCCCCGACTCCGCCGCGTCGACCTGCACCCCGACCTCCGTCGCCCGCTTCCGGATTGCCTCTGCGGACAAATCCTGGCCGCCGGCGGCGGCGGCGGCGGCGAAGGCGACCTCAGGGAAGTTGAAACGGGCGGAGGGCCCCCGGAGGATGAGCAGCGCAGTGTCGTAGGCCCGGGCCGCCGCCACCGCCGTTGAGTACGATCCGAGCCAGATCCTGGACCGCTTGTTGGGCTCCCGGATCTCCGCCACCCACTTCCCCCACTTCCTCATCCTCACCCCTCTATACGCCTTCTTCCCCGCTGCCGCCGCCGAAGACGACGACCTCCTCCGTCCCCTTCCGCCGCCGTTGCCCGCGGCAGGCGCGGCGCTCGCCTCCATTGCCGGCGACTCAGTCGACTTCTCCGTCCTCCAAATTCTTCGCCATTATCAGGACCGACCTGTTTCAATTTATAGCTCCACACGTGGCCAGTTGTCGCACGTGTCCGTCACAAAACGGTGTGGTGGGGTTCGGCAGTTTACGAACGAGAGAAGGACATTATCCGAGTTGGAGCGAGTAGATGATTGCCACATTGGAAACGAGCCGCCGACATCGGGACCACGGAGATGCAGAAATTATGACGTGGAAAAATGGAGGCCGTTGATTGGAGAGTAGCAGTTGTAATCATTTGTAGCGGAAACAGCGGACGATTATTACTATAATTTTATTTTTTTATTTTTTATTTAAAGAAATGACTTACCAGCATTCGCTGTACTCCGATTAAATCAATAAGAAAATCGGCCGTCCAAAGTTTAAATATCTTAACTGAAAATAATCGTTTGTTTTTTTAAAGAAGCCCCATACTTGTTTAATTAAGAATTTGCATTCATAATTATTTTATTGTAAGAAAAATTTTAAAATTTTAATTATAATTCTACTCAAATTATAATTATGACTAGGTACACAAATTTTTTTTTAATATATTAAACTCCCGTTGTCTAAAAGGTGTGGATGCATTTCGTGACATTAAAGAGTATCGTGCAAACATCCAACATCAAAAGCTTGTTACATTGCATAGAGCTGCTACCGTCGCTTTGATCGGATATATTCCTAAGTTTTGGGTCATAATTGTGATTCGAGTAAACTTACAATGAAATTTTAAAATTTTTTAACAGTAAAATAATTATGAATGTAAATTCTTAATTAAACAAGTATGGGGCTTGAATAAATCATAATTAAGGAGAGCTAAAATGTGAACAATATTTAAATATATACATTAGTAAACAATATTTTCAAACGTTTCCCATGTACGCGTGTCTTTGATTAGTGTTTAACAGAGTGCAAATATCACTTAGTTTCTGTAAAATAAGTCAATTATTCACTTAACCATACTTTAATACTCCTAATAGAACTAGTTAAATTGGAATAGGAAGATCATAAACCAAGGAAAGAACTTTTGAGAAGCTATAAGGGTAGGTTAGCTTATATTCGGAGTTTTTATTCTCTTAATATAACATGGTTGTATAAAAATTGGAAAAAATCATAACGTTAGCAATATCATAAGTCAAAAAAATAAACTCGAGAAGTTAAAAGGTTGATACTGAACGAGGACATCTTTATGCATAAAATTACCGAAGCGAAGATGAATGGGCATAAATAAAAGTGGACGGGGATTCTTTTCATACTAAACTGTAGAAGTAGAGACAAATGGGTAAAAATAGGAGTTACAATTTAGAAACTTTTAGGTAAGTTATACAATGACATAGGTAGGTCCAGGCATAAATCGAGTCGAGTGAGTCTACCAATTTGAACCCAACTCATTTAATAAATAAATCGAATTTCAACTTATATGATTTTGAGTCAATTTATTTTATTTTGAGTTCAATTAGAGCATCGGTCTTATTTGACTTTTATCACCGTAAATTTAAAGATATAATTTATTTATTAAAATATGATATTTTTATTTTTATTTTTTATAACAATATAAATGATATTATTCATAATTGATAGTTATATAACAACTATTAGATTGATTTAATTTAATTTTTTATCCAAATTATTATTTTTAATATTAAATTATCCATATATTATTAAAGAAAAAAATTACCAAATGTTTATATTATAAATCGAGTTAATTTGAGCTAAGTTTTAAGCCGAATTGAGCTTTTTCGAGTTGAATCATGTCGAGTTTGATATAACTCAAGCCCAACTCTATTATAATCGAGAGGAGCCGATTTTTAAAAGATCAAGTTTTGAATTGAATTTATATCGAGTTCGAGTCAAATCACAAAAATTGACGAGCTAACTTAACTCATACCCGGCCCAAGAGAAAGGTGAAAAATGCTATGTAAAACCCATGACTCGAGTCAAGGTTTTATTACAGCGAACCAGTCGGTTCAATCGTTGGTTCGAGTCGAGTCAGTTCATAGACCGCACGCTGAGTCGAGACCGGCGTGAGTTATGAACGATGAGAGTCACGTATACCTGAATATATGATGATAACGTTGAAAAGATGATGTGAGATGAGTTATCAGAATGTATGAAGGTATGCAGTACGTTTTCTTTTTATGTATTTGATCGTAGAAATAGTTTTAGGCCGATTAACGCATTAGGACGCGTTATTTGGTAGTTATGGTGGGTTATTAGTTATAGATCATATCATTTGGATGTTGTGATGCTTATTTTTATTTT
>JAVDBV010011227.1:0-25063 GCA_032619315.1 Piper longum
AACTCATCATCTCATTCCAATTTATGCATTTATCATATCAATTACTCAACCCTAGCATGCTCTCTAACAATCATCAATCTTAAATAATAAGCTTGGAGGTAATTATACCTCGCATCGTCGGCAATCAGCGACGGCTAGGGTTTCGTTGTGTGTGCGTTTCGTATCTCGAATTCGGAGCTCCATGGCGTCCGAAGCTCGATTGGGTTCGATCGGGTGAACTCCGAGAAAGATCCAGTGAATTCCAATGAATTCGGCCAATTCCGGTTTTCCGGCAAGTTCCGATGGTTTTCTGGCGGTTTCAGCGGTTTTCTGGCGATTTTTCGACGATTTTTCGGCGAGGGTCGGCGACGGCGTCTATCGGCCGGATAGGGGCCGTATAGGGTACCATTGGAACTGTCCCGATGAGCCCGACACATCTGCTGTGTCGGCATGGCTGATGGAGGTGGTGGCTCGCCGGAAAATGTCAAAAACAGAGCGCGGCGATGGGTGGCTCGATTTGGCCGGGCTGGGCGGCGATCGGCTCCGATTCCGGTCGGGGACGGTCGCTAGGTGGTCAAGGAGGCCGATGCGGCCACTGGATGGCGGCGGTGACGGTCGCCGGCGTCAGAATCGACGACGCGACCACAACACGGGTGCGGCGATTTTGGCATCGTGGCGGCCAGACAAGGACCGGGACTGGTCGAGGAGGCACGGCGATGCCGTCGTGGGAGGGAGCGGCATCGGCAGCAGTGGCGGCGCTAGGGTTTGAAAAAGGGGGAAAACGTGGGTGGGGAAAGAAAAACTAGTTGGGTGGCATTCTTGTAAATAATACTTAACTCGACTCCGTCTCAAGTCAAAATAATTATTTACTTGAAATAAATTCTAAAAAAATCTAAAAAAATCGAAAAAAATCCCATAAAATAAAACAAACACATAAAAATCAAAATGACATGCTCTATAACTATCAACCCGCCCAAACTACCTGTAACGCGTCTTGACGCGGTAAACGACCTAAAACTATTTCTACGATCAAACTGCATAAAAATAAAAATTATACGGCATACTTTCATATATTCTGATAACTCATTCTTTTCTGTTGTATTCATGACATTATCATCATATACTTTGTTACACATGACCCCTCATGGCTCATACACGCGATTGGCGTTGGCTCAATATACGTGTTCTGAAATATACTTGACTCGAAAATAACGGCGAACTGACTGGTTCTAAATATAAAACTCTGACTCGAATCATGGGTTTACAATAATAAAGACACCTTTAATCACCATTATAATATTAATAGCTTAATAGTTAGATGGTTGTTGTTGCTTATTAACATAAGTGAGGTTATGATTTCAAATTTCCCTTGGGTATTAGTTGACATATCTTTTTTGTTTATCTCATTATGATAGTCAATCACGTTTCACCATAAGTCGAATTGGTTTTAAAATTCGTTTGCTCGTTTAACACCATCGATAATATATATTGGTTAAGGTCTATTGATTGATTGACTTTAATCTATAAGCTGGACCCGAGTTGGGGTCGTTGTTTTTCTTTACGTCCTTGCCACTCAAACCCATTCTGGACAAAATAATTGAATCAGGGATAAAATATTGTGTCCTTGTTATAGAGAAAACCATTGAATCAAAGATAGATTTTGGGTTTTCTCATAATAGTTCAATTTTAGGCGTGTTGCACCAAAAATCAGGCTATAATACTTGGAAGGCGTGCAGGACAATACGAACTATTGGACTGTACCGGATCTGACCCCGATACCTTGAATCCCGGCTCGAACTGGCCTGCCTGATCCGATTTTAAAAAACGATGCTTCGAAGTATATGTACTCCATCAGTCAATCTACCACTAAACTCAGCTCTGTCGAAAATTTCTAAATCACAAGTAAAAGTGACGGTTTGTATTTTATTTAAATTATTAATGACATGCTTGTTATTAATTATACATATATATATATATATAGACAATAAAATACTAAGCAAATAATTTTAAATAGCCGGGAACATTTTATCAAGCTTGAATGCGTCAAACCCAGAATTTGATCCTTCATCATCAAGCTTGTTCGAAGTTCAAAATAAGAAGTGGGAATTTACCGTGGGAATGAATTAAACGCATTTTTTCTGGGCAAGTTAATTAGGTGTAATTAGTTGTTCATGGCTACAAACATTTGTTTGTTTACTTCTGTCCGCTTGTTACTACGTGTGGGAGGAGGCCTTGACTCGGACGAGCAGGGTAGGTCACCGAAGCAGGGGGTTGGACTTGGGGCCAAGGCGACAGACACGAGCTCGTGGTAGGCCCCACCTCTCCCCCCCCAAAACGGGGCCGGCGCCAATTTGGGAAATCTCGTCGCGTTCCGTTTCCACAACCTTCCACTCCCGTCCTCGCTGGGCCCCCCCCGCGCTTGCCAGCTCAAGGGGTATTTTTGGAATCAGAATTTGAAGGACGCCTGCCGTGGGACAACCTTTTGTGTCCGCCGATTTCCATTTTTTCCGGCAATTCCATTTTAAATATCTACATTTTTTTAAATAAATAAATAAATAAATAAATAAATAAATCATAAATAATTAAGCAAAAGAGATATAAAATGTTTGTTCAATATGAGCCGGCCCAAGGCCATGTTACAAATTGAAATTTTGCACAATATGTTGTTTGCTATTATTATTATTATTATTGAGGCATTAAAAGTACATAAATTGAAAAAATAAATTTTTAATAGTAAATAGATGTAACCGTCATTCAAGTAATTAACATTTCCACGAGGTGTAACTAAACACAAATTACAAACTCCTATTAACATCACCTAGTAAATACGATCACTCAATGGGGTATTAACCCGAGTCGGCGTACCGACGGGCGGCGCACTTGGAAAAAGCCTGGTTGAACAGGGGAGGCGGGAGAAGAACGGAAGGAATGTGGGGCCCAGATTCGTTGGTATAAAGCTAGGCAAGCCCAGCCTCCACCGCCTCCACCACCTTCATCCCTTCCTCCTCCGACCACGGTGGCGGCGGCGGCGCTGTCAACTCCTCCGCAGTACCCCTCACTTTGATCTCCCTTCGTCGATTAGCTCTCCTCCCCGATCCCACTCCCTTCTTCTGCGATTTTTGAGCGATTTTTCGCTTTTTTTTTTTGTGTGGCCGTGTATAGCTCGGAGTAGAAGGGCTTTGTCGGATCGATCGTCTTTTGGCCGCCATGGTCGGCCTCCTTGCTGTCCATACTGCCCTGGTTTGTTGTGTTTGGTTGATGGGGTGGGAATGATGAATGTTCGACATTTTGAGGTTTTTGATTTTTTGTGGGGGGAATTAGGGCGTGGATCTGGCGGTTTGTTGGTTTGCATGCTGGTTGTTGTTGATGGCGAAACTCTTTGGCCAGGAATGATTGCGATTAAATATATTTTTTTTTGTTTTTTGTTTTTTTTACAATTTTTTCCTTATTTTTAGGGCGATTTTTTTGGGAAAATCGGTGTTTGCTGCAATAAATTTTTGCCTAACTACACCTTTTTCGGGCTTAAAGGTTGAATCTTTTTCCATGATCATGTCACACCAGCTCTCTGATTCATGTATTGCTGCTTGCCATCCGTCAATCTGGCTGTAAAGTTTGGTGCTTTATTTCCGTGTTTCTGTGCTTAGTTCTGTAGAGAAGCGTTAGTAGGTGATTTGCCAATGTGTGTGGTCAATTTGTAATTCCCCTTTTGCTTTGATTCTGCAATTCTTGTGGTCAAATCACAATGCTTGTTTCATGATTGCATGCCTTTTGCAGCGTCATTATGTTGTCAGTTCAGTATTAACGCAATTTGGTTTCTTTGACAGTGATTGAAGCTCGGAAGCTTTTGGAGTGTGTAACGTGGGAGGAAAGTGGGCATTTTGATACTTGATTGAAGTCTCCACTCGCTATTTGAGCCATTGATCCAGCTGTTTAGAGCTTTCTTTTCTGCGTTTTGATGGCGGCCACTGCAGCCTCATCCTTCTTCCCGTTGTCTTCTTCCCCTTCCTCGAAGACTTCGCGCAATGGTGGCCCTGATAGCGTGGACACACGGGCCATCAAGCCCAGTACGTCGTCCTCCGGCGGCTTGCGGGTCAAGGCCAGTGTTCGGGCCACGCCTAAGATCAATGGCACCAAAGTGGGCATTGAGTGCCCCAAAGACGAGGATTACGTGCAGTCGACTTCTCCAGCTCCGAGAACTTTCATCAATCAGTTGCCTGATTGGAGCATGCTCCTTGCGGCTATCACCACTATCTTTCTGGCTGCAGAGAAGCAGTGGACCAATCTCGACTGGGACTGGAAGCCCAAGAGGCCGGACATGCTGGTGGACCCTTTTGGATTTGGGAGGATGGTCCAGGATGGACAAATTTTCCAGCAGAACTTCTTGATTAGGTCGTACGAGATAGGTGCTGATCGGACGGCGTCAATAGAGACGTTAATGAATCATTTACAGGTGATTGATCATGGTGTTCTATTTCTTATTGGGTGTTTGCATTGACGATTTGAGCATAATCACAGATTTATATCTTGATTATGTATTCAATGGTATGCACTGTGTACTGGCTTTCTCATTGGAGCGTCTGCAGGAAACGGCACTTAATCATGTTAGGGGTGCTGGGCTCCAAGGTGAAGGTTTTGGATCCACGCCTGCAATGAGCAACAGAGACCTGATATGGGTTGTTGCCAAGATGCAAGTTGTTGTGGACTGCTATCCATCTTGGTTGGTACTTCTGTCTTTTGATTTAGATTTTTCGA
Organism: Piper longum; assembly: GCA_032619315.1. Lineage (NCBI taxonomy): Eukaryota > Viridiplantae > Streptophyta > Magnoliopsida > Piperales > Piperaceae > Piper > Piper longum. Next base: position 4,732 of record JAVDBV010011227.1, read on the forward strand.
GAATGCATTTTGTTATTTTAGATCGGACAACAATTTTTTTTTTACGTTGTAGTAATGGCGACCTTGTGGATTGAAGTTGAAAAATTGTATTTTAATTTTCTTGTGACAATAAGTGGCTGATCAATGTTTATCTTCAGATTTCGTATTATGTATTGTGGCTAGTTTTTGTATTACCCTTGATTTGGTACTGATATTCAGATGTGGTAGATCACTTATGATCTTTCTGGTGAATGTTTATTTATGTATGGTGCAAATAAACATCCAAAAAAAGTCGATGGTAATTTTTGAGCTGTGTTCTTGAAAATGAAAAATCTTATTGCTGTTTTTACAGGGGTGATATTGTTCAAGTGGATACTTGGGTCACTGCATATGGAAAGAATGGTATGCGTCGTGATTGGTTGGTATGCGATGGCAATACCGGCCAAATCCTTACTAGAGCTACTAGGTTGGGTTTCATTTCAAATGGAAATTTGCAACTTAGCATAGAGTGTCCTTGATTATCTTTTGTGCAAATGAAGGTTTTTTCCTGATTTTGACACATTTAAATTGTGTTGGTCTTAGTGCTTGTTCTTTTCAACATGCAGCCTTTGGGTAATGATGAACAAGAAGACGAGGAGGTTATCAAAAATCCCCGAGGAAGCCAGAGGGGAAATAGAACCATATTTTGCAAATTTCCCTGCTATCGTGGAGGAGGATAGTAGAAAGCTTCCAAAGCTTGATGATAACACGGCAGAGTTTGTTCGAAAAGGCTTAACTGTATGTAATCAGCATGTGAATTGCTTTTTTACTGAAATCTTTATTTCCTTTTGGTCAACTATGATTGTAACGGGCTTCTTTTGGAATTCTACAGCCTCGTTGGGGCGACTTAGATGTCAATCAGCATGTAAACAATGTCAAGTATGTTGGCTGGATTCTTGAGGTATGCTGGCTTTTAGAGTTTGAATTGATTTTTTCTTCTCATAATTGTTCAAATACTCTGCATGTGAAAACAATGTTGAAATGCTAAAATAAGGAGATTATCTTGGCATCCTTCTTATTGACTTTGGTTGATTATAGTTTAGAGTTCTGATAATTTCTGATCAGGGTCCTTTATAAAATGTTTTACTTAGTCTCATTATTGTTCAGCAGTGGTGAGCGCATTTACTAATATGTAAAAAGGACTTAGTTGAGGGTGATGTGTATATATCATTCTGCAAAAGACGTTGAAATGCGTGCTTTGGTTTTGTTGATATGGTTATTAACTGTAGACCTCGATCTGTTCTGAAAAAATTAAGGTGAATGATTAAATGGGGAAGGGTTGAATTCCGTTGGTGCCTAAATAAGTGGTAACTCGGAAACTGGAATGGGCTAATTAGTGACTTTTGGTTGAGAATTTTGGCATGGTATGTTGGGTAACCTTCTGATTTTTTTATTTTTGGGTCTTGGAAGGTGTGATTGTGCTCTATGAAGTGGGATGTTTGAATGGAGTAATGTATCTGTGATGTTTGAAGCTATTTTTATATGCCTAAACTTTTACTGCTAATTGTTAAGTTTCCAAAGAGTTGAATCCTTGAAATATACTAGGACTTCTAAGTATGTACTGGGACCATATTCAGTCCTCAGATGTGAACTCTTGATAAAAAATATGACATGTAGACATGTTTATGGGCTTTGGGAAGTGGTTTTGAAATTGTTGTACTGGCAGATAGAGTTTTATTGTTCTTGCTCTTGCTCTTGCTATTGCTATTGCTATTTATTTATTTGTCTAGCATTTTGTCTGCCTGTCAAATTTCTATGTGTGCGATCATATAGTATAATACATTTGTAATAAGTTGTCTACTTATCAACATTTCCATTGTCTGGATGATATAAGTGGCTAGTTGATGGGTTTATGCTATCTTATCCATATTCATCATACTTTGATACTCTCTGCCGAGCCGGCAGCACATGTGATCAACTAATAAAAAAATGCTTTTAGATGATTGAACTTCTTTGGGACAGCTAGTTTTTCATGATACAGTTTGTTCAGCATACATTAAATTTTGTATGAACAGCTGTATGAAATATCATGTGCTTCATGCCATGTGTATGAGCAGCATTTCTAAGCCATCTTTTGTTACGGTTTATGATAAAATAGCAAGTGTTTCAATCATATTTAGTACGTGTGTTTAATTTTCTCAATTGCAGAGCACTCCGAGAACTATTTTAGAGACCCATGAACTTACTGGCGTAACTCTGGAATACAGAAGAGAATGTAGCAAAGACAGCGTGTTGCAGTCTCTCACTGCTGTCTCTGGAGGTTGCAACAGTCTTCATGGAGAATCGTCCGATGGCGTTGCTGGGATGGAATGCGACCACTTGCTTCGTCTCGAAAGCGGGGAAGAAATTCTGAGAGCAACAACCCAATGGGGTCCAAAACGCATGAATTTAAACTCTGTGGATCACCTCCCTGCAGAGAGCGCCTGAGCAGGTGTGACTTTGCCCCTGCCAACATCGTTGTCTGCCTGTGTAGAATTACATGTCCGTCTTGTGCTTTAAGAAATTATTATTATTTATTTGTTTTACCTATTAATCTATTCTCTTCTTGTCTTAGTTATTTTTTATGGGCTGTTGTCCGATCATGTGTAATTATCCCTAAATACTTACTTACACTAGTCAACACCTTGTTCCTTGAAAGAGTGTGAGTTCATAATATCTGCCAATTATTTATTATACAGGCTTTTGTTACTGCTCAGTGTTCTTAACCTGGCTGGGTTTTGTATTGAATGTATTATGTATTGTCCGTTATATAAAGGAAAATAATAATAATAAATAAAGCATCGTGAGAACTCAATTTTGAATTGCAAGCTAAGCGATTAATATGGCTAGGGGTGTAAATAAGCTAAGTTAGCTCACAAGTATTTTATGTTCAGGTTTTAATTTATATTTATTAGTTTTATACTTGAAAAAATATTTAGTTTGAAATAAATAATTTGTTAAAAATAAATAGATTTTAAATTAACAAGAATTTTGTTCGGCTTGACTTAAAATTAGGTGTTTAAATTCAAAAAAATACTTAATTTAGTAAATATTCGGCTTATTTATTAGTTGATCAATTTGCCATTGGTCGCCATACAAAAATTTGCTCTCATGGACTAAAAATAAAGTGAATTAAACACGAATTAAGCCAAATAATATAAATTTTAGACGAACTACTAAAACTATAATAAATCAAAAACCCGTCGAATACTCAAACTAGCTCAAATAGGTTTTCATATCGAACTTAAAAATAACTCAATTCAATTTCTCGTTACACACCTGTTCTTGGCCAATCCTAAATTACGGAGGTTGATACTATAAATCATTTCCTTTTACCCGCCCTCCGTCATTCGTGCAACGAGAAGTAAAATGACCGGTTTGTTTCAAATTCATTTTGCCCCTACTGCCATGCACCAACAAAGCAGCTACTTTTAAGGAGCTGTAACCATCAATAGAGACTAAATTTTATAAAATATATAAAGGGACAGTCGATACGACGGTCATTTTTAATTTTCCACAATGAAAGGAGAAGACATCGTCCAGATTACAGTAGGATCACACCGTCGTCGTTGCTCCCGACGTCGCAAAGGGCCACAATGATATGAATAATGTAATAACATAAACCTTGAGTCATTTCGGATCAAGTTGCACGGTTCCCTAACTGGCTGAAGCAGGAAACTCCTTTCACAGTGTTATTATGATTAAAAATAACAATGAAAAAGTATATTTGGAATTTGAATCTCATTGATAGTATTGATGATTTAAAATAAATAATACAAAGATCTCCAATTGTTTCAGTGTTTCAGTTTAAAAATGGCACAGTACCATTGTCTTACCTTCAGAGTCTTATTTCCATGTTGACCCTCCAAGCCTCATTACCTCTTCAGTACTAGTATCCCTGGGTCTTCTCTCTAGCAAGCTGTTACCGTCGTTATTGCCACCATCACCATAGAGATCCTTCAATTTTGCAAGATGGCTTGATACAGGAGCCTTATCTTTTGACGTTTCATTATGAGGGGGGCTTGAACGAGCAGGTATACCCCGGCTTCCACTCCGACTCCGGCTCCTAGTTCTGCCTCGATGGGAACTAGACTCCCTGTACCTACTGCGACCATCTCGACTGCTCCTTTCATACTCGCGCCTCTCGTAATCCCGATCCCTATCATGAGCTCTGACCCTCTCCCTATCCCGCTCTCTATCTCCGTCCCTGTCCCTATCCCTCCTGTCCCTGCTCCTATCCCTGTCTCTTTCCCTTCCCCTACCCCTTTCTCTATCTCTGTCCCGTTCGTATTCCCGTTTTCTGTCTCGGTCCCTACCTCTTTCATGATCTAGATCCCGATCTAAACGGCCCCGACCAGTTTGATCTCGGCTTGTACCTCGAGGAATAGATGGAGATCTTTTTGCGTCCACACTGTTCTCTCTTTCATGTGCAACAGGAAGTGTACGGCGTATAGGAGATGAGTCTCTCGTGGATGCTCGATGTGGAGCTCTTTGGCCAAAAGAAACTGACAGAGCAGCTTTCACAGATGGTGGTCGTCGTGCAGTATCATCAGACCCATGGCGAGTAGTTTCCCCAGTTGTACCAGAATGCTTTGTCGGAAGTTTAAGCCTCTCCAGGTTGGATGTAACTTGCCGCATCACAGGAACAGGGACCCGAGGGAAAAGGGTATCAAAGTAATACTGCAAAATCAGTATGGAACGTTAGCAGCTATTCATGCTAGCTACAACACGAATGCACTTTATACTAAAATGATGTGGAATAAATTAAGTGATAAATTTTGACAGTTCACAAAACAAGCATCTTGGGTACCGCAGACAAATCAATTCCACCGCGCGTTAGAAATAAGGTACTTGCATATGATATTTCTCCCTAAAACAGAGTCTGCTACCAAACACAAACCATCTATATCAATAATCCTTGTCAAACAAAAAACGTTTTCACAAGGATAATCAACTAATAGTACAACATACACAGACTACCAAGTATCCTTCACCAATAGGAACCATTTTTAAAGGTGAGTAACAAAGATAGAGGAAAACCGAAACATTGAAAACAGGAAAAAAAGACAGATAACAAAATACATTTTTACCACGTCAATAAGGTCGTATTACATGCACAAAAGTAGTTTATCATACTATACAAATTACTTTTCCACCAGCTAAAATCAACCACAAACCTTACTCAACGGTTGTTGCAGAAGATAGATATCTCCTCTCTCAGTACCTCCTTACGGCGATACAACCTCAAAATCTCACACAAAACAGTGAGTCATATGCTTCATGTAATAAACTTTGAAATTTCCCCACTATAAAAGTAGTTTAGAGCCATAATATTGTTGAAAATGTATAAATCATGTATTAATACTAGTGCAGACAGATAAAATAAGAGATATCACTCAAGCTAGAGCAACCATATTTCCCTTTCAGAGAAACAATTGTAACAGATAATAAGCATTAAGGATATGACAGATACTAACCTGGCCAAGAAGAAGATCACGCACGTATACACCCATTGTTGTCATTCGACCATTTGAGCTAGGTGAGAATTCCTGGAGCAAAAAATTTACAAGAACTTGATATAAGTGCATAGATGAGAGAACGGACAATATGCTCCATCTGATTCCAATGAGAATAACAAAATATATAATCTTGAATACTGATATCAACAGAACCATAATTATTACATTGGATTAAAAAAATACCTCATCATCTTTTAAATAAGGTTCAAACCAGTTCCACAATGTCTTTGGGTCAGCTGCATAACGAAGATAGAGGAACCCAACCTACACATGCAGCTTAGAAGGATCAGCACAGCCATACACACATAAATCAAAAACAAAGAAAATTTTCAGTCCAAGGCTAGCTGACTTAAATTTTCATCTTGTTTCCAATCCAACAGCAAGTATGACGTATGTATTATGTCCCTCGAAAGAAGGAACAACTATTACAACAAAAAGAGCATATGAGTAGTGAAATGCTTACAGCTCTTATATATGGAGAATCTGGATGCTTCAGAAGGCCATGCATCTGTTTCACAGTGAGTTTCATTGTAAAAAATTTATACAATAGGCAAAATGCTGTTGACGGCCCTCTACAATTCCCAGTCATCCATGGTTCCACATGATCAACTTGATTATAAATCTCGTCAATCACCTCATGGTACGTCTTCAATCTGTAAAGCTCTTTGAAATAGTCTGATGAAAGAATGTTCATACAGAGGACTTTCTCCAGCAAAGAGTCTATAGGCTTCCCACTAGTTTGAATCTCCATGTCAAAAGAAAATAGTTGAACAGGACCAGAGAAGCTTAAAGAAAGAAAACTTGTGGATCCAACACAAACAATATCACTCCAGCAGATATAACCACCTGCAAATAAAGAGTACCATGTCAGAAAATGTACAATCCATCCATTAAAAATATCGCATGTTAATAACAAAAATAAAAAAGAAAATTCATACATAAAATGTTTCAATCAACGATCACGATAAACCTACTATCTTCTCTCTATAAAGTTTCATTTCCCAAATCCCAAAAGTTGACCTACTATCAACATTTAAATCTGATGAATAGAAAAATTCTGCTCCACAAATAAAATGTTTCAATCGGCAACAACCTCAAACCTGGTATCATTTATGCATAAAATTTTTTTTTTCGACTATTCTAAAGGTTCACCAAGCATCAAAATTTACACCTTAAGAATGGAAAGATTCTGCTCAATATATAAAATGCTTCTATCAACAACCAAGCCCAATCCTAGCATCTCATATGCGTAAAGTTTCAAATCACCAATCCCGAAGTTAAACCAAATATTGAAATTTCCACCTTTGGAAACGAAAAGATTCTGCTCCATACAAAAAAAAATTCCAATCAATATCCAAGCTCAAACCTAGCGTCTTCTATTTATAAATTTTATTTCACAAATCCCAAAGGTTCACCAAATTTAGACATTCACACCTTAAAAATCAACAATCAAGCTCAAACCTAGCATCTTCTTTCTATATAGTTCCATTTAACCAATCCCAACGGCTCACAAATTATGAAAAATTATATCCTCAAAATGGAAAGATTATGCTCCGTACATAAAATGGTTCAAATCAACAAGCAGCTCAAACCTAGCATCATCTATGTATAAATTTGCAGTTTTTTTCACCAATCCACCGATTTTATTATTAATACCAAATCCATTTGAAAAAGAAAATTTCTCCTCCATATATAAAAAAAATGTTTTAATCAACAGACAAACTCAAACCTAACATAAAAGGGGGAATTTGTGCTCCAGTTATATAATATATGTACAAAGTTTCATTTTTTTGTCACCAACTCCACCAATTACTACATCAAAACCTTCAAAAAACAGAAAACTCCTCTCCATTGAAGATAAATGTTTCCATCTACAACCAAGCTCAAGCCTAGCAACTTCTATGGATGACAACAATAAAGTCCCATTTCACCAATACTAAAAATAGATAAAAATCACCAATTATAGGCAATAGACATCATGCTCCGCCTTGCCCACCAGAGAGAGAGATTTTCCGAAATAAGCTTGCCAATGAGATTAATATGGGCAAGGCATCGGAATCTCACCTGTTCCCGGCTTCCCATTCTGCCGCCACCGGCGGAGCTGTGAGGGAAGGAAAAGATTGATTAGGGTTCAGGAAGAGCAGGAAGGGTCACCCCCGTCCCCTCCTAGGGTTTGCTCGGGGATTTTATTTGGGACTATACACCGATTTTATGTATAGTTTATATATATATATATATATATATATATAATAATAAGTTTTTAATTCGTTCTTGCCTCTTCGGAGAAATTTTTAGTCAGCGGATTAATATTTAAATAAAGTAACTTATTAAAAATATATTGAGATAACCTTATTTAGAGTTTCTATCTCAGAATAAGTGGCAATAATAAGTAAATGGTCAAAAAGTATTTTATTATGGGTTTTGTTGTAATTTGATGGGTTAAAAATGTCTCATAGTTAAAGAGTATTATTTGTTAAAGATTTTATTGTTATTAGTTATGAGAGAAATATTCATTGTTATTTTTTGAAATAATTTATTCGTTTAAAAGATACAAGAAATGTCTTGTTAGCCTTTTGCTTTAAAATAAAAATAGAAGCCACTCGGGTTAACTTTGATTATAATGATGGTTTAGATTAATTTAAATAAAAAAAGATAAAATCGACTCGGTGGCCTAGGGCTAAATCCAAGTAAGTGCTACTAGAGTTGCTGGTTCGATTGTTAGCCGCCGAGGAAGGGTTTTTTTTATATAATCTGATCCACAAAAAAATATGAGAGCATATCTTCAGCTTCTAAAACTCAAATCGGGTGGATTATTGGCCGTCGAGGAAGGGGTTTTTTTTTATCTAATCTGATCCACGAAAAAATATGACAGCGCATTTTCGACTTCTAAAACTCAAATTGGATGGAACCGAACTAACCCCTCTACCTAAAAAAGTAGAGGAAAGCCTAAAGCGAGATTGGCAAGGTCTCAATTCCTGTTGCTTCCCTTTGAGCCATCACAAGTGATATCCTAAATGCTGTGAATATTCCTGATACTATATTGATATGTTATAACAGGACCTTGAAAAGTTTATTCTTTGCTTCATGAAAATTGTTGATCAGGAATGAGCCTTTTCATAAATAACTCATAGTTGTCTGTAACTCTCACCTTGTTGTCAGCAAATGGGATGGTATTGGGGATATTAAAAACGTTACCGTAAATATGTTTTTTGTTGGACGAAGGTTCATATGAAGCTGGTTAGCCTTCTAACAAATGAACTTGTAAAAGACTTCCACAATGATGTACGCTTCGTTGAACAAATCGAGGGCAAGAAGACCTTATTCCAGTGAATCATCCTATACCGACGTTCATCACTCATTATGAAATAAGGGCAGATATTACGTATGATCCAGAAAATTTACCCCTGAGTGTAATTATACAAGAACATGGGTAGAGAATATTAGTATGGTATTTTTATTTTCCTATATGGCAAAGCAAAATCTGGTCTGGCTCATTATTTTTCCTGCTCTTATTTTCTATCTGGTGCAAAATTTGAAGATGCCGAAACAGAGACTCTCTAGGAACGCGCAACTAAAAAACTGCCACCAACTTGGAAACAGTAAAAGGGTGGCCGGGAGGAGACATCACACATGAGTCAGTTAACATGCTAGAGCCCATGCCTAAGGGCGTCTCTGTTCCCTTATTATTGAAGCTCAATCAGGACAAGAGAGCCCATGCCTTCACAAAGCAACTTTAAGAAATTAGCATGCCAGGAGCCAGTTACTCCTAAAGGATAGAAAGCAAGTTAAACATCTTCCCCAACTACGAAATTTTTCTACGTTGCCTTCGTCCTCTGGCTACTTCACCTGCGCATTGGAGGAACAGAATCCAAACCTCCTCTCCTACCCTTCGAATCAAATTTGGGTTGTCTTAATTTACCAAGGGAATCAAACATAAAGAGTTCATGAACATTTGTTAAATATAAATCTCTTATTTATTTAATAGATTATAATTATATTATACACATTTTTTCTTTCTAACTAATTTTTTTAGGCATATTCTTTATCCTAACAGATTGTCACTATATTATATAAAGAGCTCCGACATGGACTTGACCCTCTCAGAAGTCTTAGAGTGAGGTGGGGATGGGGCCAAGTCCACCGCGTGGCTCACGTGAATTCATGTGAAATTCACATGCACACAACCCTCCCGACATCAAATCTGTCGATGGGCCTCGTTTACCATTTTATGGCCCATATTCCTCCACGAAAAAGCCCCAAGCCCACCCCGTACCCTTTACCGCATCCTTACACACCTTCCCTCTTTTGGACAGTCTCCACCAGCTGGGCCCCTCTAAGGGTTGGATAAAGTTTTCTTTTTTTCGAAAAAACGAGAGAGAGAGAGAGATAGACCAAGGCATCAATCATTCCTATAACTACATAATTTTATGTTTTTAGGATCAAATGGGATAAAAAATTGGGGCTAGTTTATAATTCCAATAAGGTATTTTTAGCATATATTGATATGCAAACTTATAAATCTTTAGGGTTGTTTATAATCAATCAAGTTGAGTTTAAGTTTTCTTTATTCAAACATCCGTGAATCTATTATTTTTTTAGTTTATTTGTTCTAATACCATATCATACTCGAATCAACTTTTAGTTATGTTTATCTATACTCTCGCTATTATAATTTACATAATAATTTTATTTGAGGAACTAAACTACCTCAATTTATCAGAATATATCAATATTTAAACATAAGATACACATATTTATATATGAAAAGTTTTAGCCACAAACTATTATGAAGTGCTATTTTTTAATTATTACTTTCGTTATTTTTGCAAAGAAATCTTACTAGTTTTATCTTCTATACAAATTATTGAACCTCAAAACAAATCAAGTTGGTCGGACATAAACTCAAGCATGCTTCATTTCAATTCAAGCCGATCAACACTAAACTCACATTTTGATAAATTGGACATGAAATCAAATTAAAATTATTCGAGCTATGAACAATCTTACCTATGATGGCCAACCTAATTTCTATGAACCAATTTAAATCTGAACCATGGATCAAGTCCAAATTTCCCAAAAAAAAAAGCCTGAGTTTGGGAACTCTGATATGAACCGCTATCTATATTGGAATTCTAACGGGTCTTCATGGGAAGCCCATGTCCGAACCCGACTCCTATTCATTACACCTGGATCAAGTTCGAATTTATAAAAAATAAAAATAAAAGCCTGACTTGGGAAGCTCGACTTTTCTCCTCAGGAACTAAGCTGCTCGACTCATTTTTTTTGGTCGGGCCTAAACCAGCCGAGCTCAAGCTTGGCTTGACTAAAAATTGAGCCAAACCAGCTCAGTTCAGCTCGGCCAGTCTGCCACATATTCAAGCTGAATCCTAGATCAAGTCCGAATTCCCAAAATTAAAAAATACAAGCCCGAATTGGTGACACTGATATGAACCCCTAAACCCTAATCTATATCGGAATTTGGACCGCACCAAAGATGAGCGGGTCGCCACGGGAGCCCCATATCCAAATCCGATTTTCTTGTCACTAAACCTGACAGTTGAAACCCGGGCAACATGGGCCCCAAATGCAAGTATAAACAGACAGGCCATGGCCCACAAGGACTCCTGAGTAGGCCCATGGGCCGAGGATGGCAAGGTGGGGTAGGGTGTTACGTGTGTGAGATGGGCCATGTCGGTCCGAATCTCGACCACCATCAAGTGGCGAAACAAAGAGGTTGGAAGAAAATACCAAGCTGCTCGGTGGAAGGGGGACATTTGCTTTATAATATGTTGCCTCTTCCAAAGTTCCAACCTGATTGGTGCCATGCCTTTGGCCCTGCTCCATTTAGATTGCTGGTGGAAATATCCATGAGCTTGTTTTGATGTTTTTATGTCTAATCTTGATTTTTTGTGTTTGAAGTAAAATATATATTTTGTATATTATTTGTTAATGTAAATTTGTATATTATTTGTGAAATAAAAATATAAAATTTTAATATGAATATACTGTATTTTATAAATAATGTTAGAACAAAGTGCGACATCTTATTAGTTTTTGGTTTAGCTCATTATAAGTTATGTTATAAAATGAGATTGATATCATTGACTTAGAAATTAAGCTCACTCGAGCTCGATATGAATCAAAAGACAAAAATAATTGGAGTTCTAGTTGAGTAAAACCTGATTCGACTCGATCACGATCAAATAAAACACCATTAATCAATAATAAACAATCTGATATTAAAATTTTCTTTAAAAAATAGTAGAATGTAACACCTTGAAATCAAGAAGTAATATTGGGCTACCTAGCCTTTGAAAGGCATGAACACCCAAGCCATGTCATGCTAATACTTGTGCATACGAATGTTAGGCCCAATTGGTCCTCTAATTGGACTTGCATCTAAAAGTTATGACAAAGAATAAGACTTTTTCATTAACCTATTCATAAGTCACCAATCAAAAATCTAATAATTTTCCCCCTTATCGATCATACCATCTTAATCATTTTTTTTTTCTCTCTCTCATATTATAGTGAAGTTTCAGAAAATTCTAATTTGGAAGAGCTACCATTCAAATCATCTCCCTCTCATCATATACTAAACTAACATGTTATTGTGAAGTTTAGAATAGTTACTGTTTGAATCATTTCCCCCTCACAACGTACTAGGTCTATGATCTTCTAAAATAGACTTACAATAGGTTTCACAGGTTTTTTTAATCTAAAAATTAATTAATTTTTTTATTAACTTATATATAAATCACCAATTAACTCTAAACATGACGTATGATAAACCGAACAACAAAGACAACATATATGCTTTATTATTGACTATATAATTTACTTGGTTGGATAGTGCAAACAAATACAACTCAAGTTATGCTAATGGCCAATAAATCCAGCAGTCATAGTACGACTTCTACGTGCCGACCAACTCTTATATTCCAGTTTTCTCATTCCAACAGCTTTCACATCACATGTATACTACCACACTTGTTCTGTTGTTCACTCGTGCACCTCAAGTACCAGCTGTAGCTGTCCAATGTCATCATACATGATATATGTCAAATTACTACCCAATGGGTTACCGCTAATGTATAACATGAAAAGCTTCTGAAGTATAGTGTAGCTTAATAGGAACAGGAGACTGCTACTAATTAACTTATTTTAGTTGCCCATTTGTGGAACCTCAGCATAGTTGAAGCTTTTATCATGATTTGCTGATCTAATCTCATACATGGGAATAGGAAGATGCTTTGTCCAATGGTTTTGACAGATGGGTTGATATGAGCGAACGTCATAGACCAATCTCGCATCTTGTAAATAATATAAGAAGTGGGCTAGCATATTGAATTGAGATTAGTCTCTGTGGGTCCGACTAACTTAAGGTCTTGGAAGGTTTACTAGAAAATTAGAAAGTACCTCTTCCCACTAAGTCTGATTGGATTGTAAGAAAATAAAAAAATTTGAACATTAAAAAAAGGAAAAAATCAACTTTTGAACCATGTTCTCTCATGTCTTTAGAATGAAGAAAAAAAAAATTAAGCAACATCATTTTCACATTTTTTAAGTGATAATTATCGGGAAAATTTTCCATCATAGTCGAAAACAGTTTCCTTTTCTTTCACATTTTCATGCAAACAAAACAAAAAAAAGTGCTGGAAAAATACATGTTTCTCACACTCTTTTTTCTCTTTTTCACAATCCAATCAAATTTAAATTGAAATAATTATATAAAAAAGTAAATGTAATTTTAGTTCTCTACACAATTTGTTACCGTGATTTTTTTTTAAAAAAATTCTATATTTTAAGCACGTGTATATATTGATTTTGTTATTTTTTCTGTGGTTAATAAAATGGAAAAACTTATTGCCAGGTTATTTTATCTCTACCAGTTTTCTCGCCCACGGTTTTATAATATATTTAAGCTTAATTATCCATTATATAAGAAGAGAAAACCTAAATTTTTGGGGGCTCTCTCCTAAACTTTCACCAAATTAAACCAGAACATGTAGCTATCTATAATGATAAAAACTTCAACTTCATCTGCCAAATTCCTCAAAAGAATTCTCCAAACATGATAATGTTGTCCAAGAATTTTATCAATTAATCAGGCATCCTTAAGCAGTAAGTTATTCGACGATCGATTTAACCAAAATTGAGCTGACACGTTTGAAGGCTCACACATGACCCGATCGGGAATGGGGGGGGCAACGCTACGACACTCGACCAACTTATGTTACGCGCCAAGATCCCCATCCGACGGTGGGATTGTCATTGCATCTTTCCACCAACCCCTCCTCGCCGTCAGATTTTGTCTCCAAACAGGTGGGCCAGGGATGCCACTCATGTGACCGACCCCTAACGCCCCCCCATCTAAACTGTCCCTGTTCCCCCCTTGTCCCCTTCTAATTATATAAGGCCAACCTCACTTTCACGGTAACGCATCACACTCCCATCACCAAACACCAAAGTTCAACCAATTCATCTGATAAAACACTCCAATTTGATCATCAGAATTTGCATCGTATCACAATAGCAGCAAATGGGCGGTGAGGCACTTGGGCTGGAGATCACCGAGTTGAGGCTGGGCCTCCCCGGTGTGGAGAAGAAGGAGCCGGTGATGAAGAAGAGGCCGTTTGCCGAGGTGGGGCCGGAGGCGGCGGCGGAGGACCAGAACAGTACGAGCGATGAAGGGGCGGCGGGGGAGGGTGGTCGGGCGAAGACACGAGTCGTCGGGTGGCCGCCGGTGTGCTCCTACAGGCAGAGGAGCTGCAACTATGGGGGTGGTGGGGTTGAGGAGAAGAAGAGCGGTGGTAGCATGGGTGCGAAGAAGACTTACGTGAAGGTTAGCATGGATGGTGCTCCCTTCTTGAGGAAGGTGGACTTGAATGCCTTTGAAGGTTACTCGGCTCTCTCTGTGGGGGTGAAGGACCTCTTTGGTTCTCTTGGAGTTGGTATGCATGCTTCTATCTTAGTTAAAAATTAAGTATTCTTGGCAATATTGTTCTTAATGTTGGCTTGACTTGTTTGCTTTACGATATTAGGAAATTCGGAGAATTCTGAATATGTAACTATTTATGAAGATAAAGAGGGAGATTGGATGCTGGTTGGAGATGTTCCTTGGAAGTAAGTCCTGGTCTCTTTTTTGCATATTTATGTATGCTATTGATCATTTTTCGCCTATATCACTTGTGTATTATAAAGGCTTGAAAATTTTAGAGGGGACCCACTTTTTCTTATATAATTAAGTTCGCTCACCTATAGGTTACGTGGACGTGAGGACGTCAATAATTTCGAATAGCTTGTATGTTTGTTTCACATTGAACATATAGAATTATTACATATCACTTCTATCAGCATATATGGCATAATAACCCAAGTAAAAAAATTTCAAGTAGAAAGGCATTTTTGAAGTAAAACCCAACTTTCATTTGATTGAAAAGCACATGTCATATGTACCACTCTTTCAGATCACACTAAAAGATTATAGTTTGTAAATTTTAGATGGTCTAACCATGCACTTGTCCCTGAGAAGGGAACCACTTTTTACTTTAACATAGATTTTAATGACCAGTTTGATTTATTATGGTTGCAGGATGTTTATAGAATCATGCAAGAGGTTGAGAATCATGAAAGCCTCAGATGCAAAGGGGTTCAATCTGCAGGTGAGGAACCCAGAGGCACATTTCCAAGGCATCACCAAAAAGGAGACTAAGGGCAACGACCACTAATCCTCCTCCAAATCATGTTTTTGGAGCTGCTGGCTCGCCTAGCTCAATATTATATCATGTTTAGGATGCTTGTTGTTATTGTCAGGCTTGTCTGTACTGTTAAATTTGTTTTCTTTAAAGGTTGATATATTCGTTTATGTCACAAAACTTATTCTATAGTATCTTTGGTTTGTTATGTGTTGGAGTGTGCTTTGTCATGTGAACCTACAGTTTTTATATTGTGCAATGTTTGTATTTAGGACTTGTTCAATTTTTTCCTCCTCTTGACACATTACAGTATATAGTACTTCTTAGGCTATGCAACGTATTGTATTGATGGGCAATGGACATAATTATGCACCTTGAAGATGCTGCTATATCTTGTTGCCTGTCATGTTCAAATATTAGATCATATGAGAAGAGACTTGCGTGAGTCACGTTCAATTGTGAGGGGCAAAGCTTGGTCTGTGTAGGTACTAACAACTGATACACGTCTGTTGAATTGGGTGGTCTGGAATTGGGCTGTCTGGCGTTGGTAAGGCCACAAGTACAATTTGGTAGCTTATGTGTCTGTAAACAGTCATGTTTACATTCCTTGTTAATGCAAAGCAAAAGTGGAGATGATTTGAAAGCTTCTTCTTCCTAATGCTATTTAGATCTCTGGTAATGAACTTGTATTAGTTGAACGACACATGACAACAACCCAACTTTTTGCCGAAGAAAAAAAAAAGATGTCACACAAGACATATAAATTATATTTGCAGGTAGAAGAAGATAAAATTGGAGGCACTGAGAGATAATAAATTTAAAAACTTCAGAAGATCTCAATAGGCGTATTAAAGAAGAGGAATATGATCCACTTATTCCTGTTTTGAAAAATGGAGATAGTACTTGAGGTGGGTCAGATGTCTAATCAAAACGGTCGGTTTCTCTGTTCAATGCAAATTTAATAAAGCCAACTAATTGAATTCAGATGATCAGATCTGCTCATTGACTTACAAATTTTGATTCCGAGTTATGTCACCTGCCGAGTTATGTCACCTGCATCCTGCTAAGCCATAATATACATTCCTCATCCAATGTTCTGTAAGAAGTTCCATCATATTGGTTTAGCTCTTTCCTATAAGTTTAACAGACAAATCAGATAGGAGATCCCATTCAACAGTGTCTAACTGCTAAGTTAAGCTTTTTCAGAAGATGGCACGCTTTAATACTTGACAATATTGAGAAATGTGCTTGCAAATCTTGATCAACATGCAAATATATCCTTCTTTTCTTGATTGTTGTCAGCCATTTTCTTAACAAAATGAAGATTAGATCCTCAAGTCCCTGCAGGCTTGATGTGGTCAACAAACAGTTTTGGACACTTGGTCAGAGAACAAAGTAGACAATCCAGCACTTTGATTAATTAAACCTCCCACATGAATACCCATTAGTCAAAACCATGGGCTTCGAAATTTGAAGCTCATAAGCGAAGACCTCAAATACATTGACTCAACTTAGGATGCTCATTTAGAAGCTTTTGTGCATATGTTTGCAGATGTTAGTGATCAATGTAGTTCATGTTCATTGTATTGGGAATCTTGTGCAATGAGCTTGAGCATAAAACTAGGTTCATGTACAAATCAAGATACCAATATTTGTTTATTGCTATTTGCTATAATGTTAACACTTAGAGCTTTGCTAATGCCAAGTTTTCAAGAATTATACACACTAATGCAAACGTGTTGCATGCGGGGAATATGCACTGTACATGTCTACATGATGTGTCTCTATGCGAATAAAACTGGGTGCCGAGCAGGTGAGTCGTAGGGAGGAGACATTTGCACAACTCGCCACTTACCAGCTCCAATTTCTAGTTTTGATGAACAACTCACTAGAAGAAGCAAAAAAGAAACTTTAATCTGTAAGTTCTGGATTACCCATGTTACCAATTTCTACAATTCATGCAATGCATGTACATATACCTGTATCATATTATAATGAATCAATCAACAGTATGTTAATTACTCAATTCATCCGATCAGTCAAAGTTATATATGCATTTGGTTTGGCAATAATAATCTTTTGTCAAATGCAAACACACGCTTGTCTTTACATTGAAGAACATAATTTCGAGTTCCATAATTATGTTTCTGTCCTCTTTTATATAGGATGAATGAATCTCAATATTGCATCCATGGATTTTCTTGACGGTGCCTACATTTGTCTGGCATGATTCAATTTCTTATCATTCTGCTTGTTACATAAGTTGATCATGATCTCACACGGAATGGTATGAATTCATCGGCAACAAGCATAACAATCAAAGCCCAGAATAAAGAAAGGTTGGGGAAAGAAGAACTTGCGGTACTAGTCCTCGAGTTCAAGATCACTTTCAAGAAAGTTTGGTTCGCTTTTGTTGGCCTTCAACCCAACAGTCTCCATTCTTTTTACGTAGCCGCATCATTGTGATCAAGTTCCTAGAAATATTCATATCCAGTATCTTAAGTATTCCCCCCCAAAGCAATTCTTTATAATCAATTCAACAAGCAAACAGTTGATTCATGCAGAAGCAGCTAGCTTAACTTCGTCATCAACAGTCAACACGTAGAAATGTAATAATAGTGACTTAAGTGTTGATCATAGTCAAAACAAAATCGTGGGTTATCAAAATATCTATACTTGCTTCGCTCATTATTGATATCTTACATACCTTAAACTCCATAAACTGTATCATCAAACCATGCATCATGATCTTTTATTCAAATAACGGGACAAAACCATATAAGAAAATGTGTATAATAAGTACTATATATATTACATTAGGTAGGATGTATAATGTTAGGCCTAATAGGCCCCCACAAATAATTACAATAAATTTTTTTGGCCTCTTTTGATCTAAAAATTAACTTAAAGAATCGGACTTTCTCATTAACCTATATATATAAGTCACCGGCCACCTCCAAATATAATGTAGGATAAATCCAATAATTTCCCCTTCCTCACCACATATAAGGCCCACAAAAAATTTAAATTTTTTCTACAATTCAATCAATTTTAAAAAAAACTATAGAAAAACATAGAACAGTAAAAAAAAAGTTTTCATAATTTTAGGCATGGAAAAAAATAAAAAAATTAATATATGATTATCTAGAAGCATATAGATATTATAAGACTCTTTTTCCGTGGTTTTAATAGCCGTGGAAAAGGTACAGTGAAGTGTGTCAAAAAATAAACCTTTTGTCCACAAATTTTTAATTAGGGATAGAGAAAAAACCATTTTTTTACTGATGCAATAAGCATTAGCAACCGAGAAAGAAGGTGTTGCCCGATCATTTTTTTTTTCTTTCGGTATTAATGTGGATTTGATAATGTGATTGTTAAGCTATAGTTTACATATTGGCACCAGACTAAGATCAGAATAATAACACATTTTCTCAAATGGTTTCGGTTATAATTAATTAGTTTGAAGAAGGGAAGTTTTACACAAGACCATCTTATTGAGTGCATGAGCAGGCGTGGTTACACCTAATTGTTCGGCAATTAACAATTCTATGTTTAGTTCGGACTTTGGAGATTAGATTCCGACAATAAAATGAACAATTGCTAAACTTCCGGTAAATTTCTTTGTATGTCATCAATTTAGTTATCATAAAAGTACATGTTAAGTCATAGTTTAAACTTTAAAGCCTGGGTCTCTAATCGATTTGACAGGTTGTGGATAGGAGTCAATGTGGAGGGTAATCTAATTAGTCAATACGGAGATAAAATTAGGTTATATTAGATTATAATATATTACTTTTTTTAGAGGTTAAAATTCATACATATATAATTCTTATTAATTTAAATGTTAATGTGCCTAAGGAAAAAATTACTTTCGTGGAAATTAAATACAAAATCTGTCAGTAAAGAATAATTTAATTGATAAGTCTAGCTTAATTTTAGGGATCAAAAAAATTTAAAAATTATGTATTACGCGACCAAACTTGATTAAAAGGTCATACCATGATTAATTATGAAGATCAAAATTTCATACCTATAATATTTTTAAAAAAAAATAAAAAACAAGAAACCCCACATGAATGGCGTCCAATAAAGAGTGAGAAAATAATAATTACGTCGGGAGGGCGCCTGAGTTTGCGGCTTTCTCCGCGCTATGGAGATCATGCGGCGGCTGGACAAATGGGGACAACACAACAACATGTTTGCGGTGACTGGTGGTGGTGTGGCGGCTAAAGGGGAAGGGGGGGTGTGGGGATGCGTGACGAATGTACGGACCAAAATAGTAATTATCTCGTAATAAATTTTTAAAAAATCCAAAAAATAGGAAAAAATTCTTATAAAATATAACACACACCGTAACAGCGCAATGATATATTATATAATTAATAACGCACTCAAATTACCTTATAATGCATCTTAAGATGCATCTCAACAAATTTTGACCGATTCAAATAAATTAATTCTTAGTCTTGTTTAATAGCTCTCTTCTAATCCGATTGAACGTCAAATTATGATTTTTACATCGAATGTGAAGCACAAAAGGTTTTGGTCGCATAATTGCGCAAACAAAGAGGTGGTTGAGTAATTATAATTTGAGAATATGGTTAGCTTGAAAAGCAATGTTGATTAAGAGATAAGCAACACAAATGCTTAAATTAAGGAGGGGCAATCGGCCTTGAATCAAGCTTCTTCGCACCAGACAAGTCCCGACATCTTCACGTGATTGTCTCGGGCCCATTGGGCTCAGACCCACTATTGACCTCCAGCTCTCAATATTTCAGGCCCACTTTCTATGAGTGGCGCCCTTCTAGAAAACTTCTATCCTGGCACACAAAATTTGCAAATTTGGAAATTGGCAAGGCATTAAAAAAATGAAAATGGGATTGGAGTGGAACCAGTGTGATTGATTTTTCCGATTTAACTCGATTAGGTTTTATAGGAAGAAGATTTTCTACTAGCTGGCCTTACCGACCTTTATTGCAATTATTAAGGGTAGGAGTTAAAATCCTTTAACTTGAAGTTTAATTTTATTAAATTTTGGTTCAAATTTTCCTTGTGACTTGTGTCTATTTGATTCAGCTCAACATGAAATTCATTAATTTTATGCAAAATTAAGTTTTA
>JAVDBV010011228.1:0-13026 GCA_032619315.1 Piper longum
CCAATCTTCCAGATCAAAATTGCCTCCAAAAAAACACAAATCCAATCCCAACAACCGAACCACCGATCTACCCCCGCCCCCACCGAGAACAACCGCGAATCCGCCGTCCCCCCACCATATACAACGAAAAGACCACCTTTCCGCAGCAAAATAAGAGCTTGTCGAACTAGAGGGGAAGAAGGGAGCCTTACGATTCGGAGGATTCGCCTTGGTTCGCCATGATCGGTGTCGGAGACGACGGGGAGGTGGACGAGTAAGACTGGAGAGGAGAAGCTCGGAGGAGGGGAGAGTTTTTAGAGGGGAGAAAGAAAGTGAGGGAAAGTGAGGAAATTAGTTTCCTTGTGGACAACGGCAGAAACTTCTAGAAAGTGGAGTTTTATGTTCACAAGTAAAGTATTTTTGAGATGCGCTTCATATTAATAATTAAAGAAAAAAGAGAGATAAAGATAGCAGAAAAAAGAGAGTAAGGTATTTGAGAATTGAGATTGACTACGTGAATATGTTTTTTACAACGTGTATGGGTTTATTTCTAACACCCCATTTTCGATCTATCTAAAAGCTAGATCAGAACTATTACGATCAAAATGAGTTATCTCTAAATCGATTAATTTATAAGATTCGAATAATAAACGGACAGAAACAACTCTTTTGATGTCTCAAAAACGAAAAACACCACTAAATGCACAACAATACTCTACTAAATATATATAAATATGCATTAAGCATAAATAAAAGAAATAAATAAATTATGTCGTGCTAAGTATAAGTGTGTGTAGTAAATATCTCTAATTTTATCAAAGCCGATCCAATCTATAAGAACACAATATTTATATATATAATAAGAAAAATATCAGCAACGATTGTCACAAGTATAAAAATAACTACTACAAATTGGTAAATGAAATCAAATATTCTACAAGGAAGGAAAACCATAAATAATCTTTATGGGAACATTAAAAGGATATTTGCTGAGGAGCCATCAAACTACAAACTCTCTAGCATCCGGAATTGAACTAATATTATACCATTCTCGAAAAATGCCTCTCTTAACAATAATTTATCTTGCTTTATAGAAAAAAACAGGTAACTTAAGCTTTCTCCAAACTTTTATATAACACCTAGGCAAAGCACAATGACCGAGTACTCTTAGGTAACCACTTTTAGTACCTTTTGATATTACAATTCAGATATGTGTTGTACATAAGACTACTTGTCTAATTAAAGTCTTTCTGAGTGTAAGGAAACTCAAGATGTAAAGATGTCATAATCCTTAATGAAAGAAATAACTCTCTCACTAATTCAGAGTCAGCCGCAACCTGCGTATATACCTGCTCACGATATATTCAAGGTCAAGATTACCAACTATCGGCTAACCAAAAACTCGATTAAAATTATATATAGAGATGAGAAAATAATCATATAAATATGTTAGAAGGCAATATGAAGTGGAGATAAATTCGAAAACAACACAAGGTATTTCATTCTCAATGGTTATTAATTACATGAATAAAATGTATCTAGATAGCACGACTCCATCTAATAATACTAATATTAATAATAATAATAATATAATATTAGTATAATAATATAATAATAATAATATAATGATAATAATAATATACATCTTTTCAACTTTATATCGATAATAATAATAGTAGAAAGGCAACTGTTATTGACAAGGAAGGATGATGTGGGGATGATGGACATTGGACGACTATCTATATGCTTTCCTTACTATGATAAGTCTTTGTAAAATAAATCGGATGAGAAGAAAAAGAAAGGATCAATTACATTTTCGTTTTACGTTTGTCGTTCAATTCTGAGGGTGGGTTCCCTCTCTTCGTTAGAGACTTGTCTTTACCTACATGTTATTATCCTGTTGTGTTATGTATCATCATCTGTTTATGTATCTCCTATTTCAAGACTTCTGGTTCATCAACACTAAAATTGAAATCGTAAAAGTGGGCACACTTTTGAATTAACAAAATATTCAGAGTTTGGTGTGGAGAGCATTGTTAGTTGGAGTTGAGCGAGTAATGTCCCCATCTTGTTCATCCTTACATTTTTATTCTCTGGATAATTTTTGTGCTTTGATAATTGATCGTATCAACTAATTGTTGGTTTTGGTTATACCAACATCTCATTCATCAGCATGTGGAAGGGTTTATCTCAAACTGGAAGGTGAGAGCAACTTGTTGCATTGCTTCAGGCCTGAGAAGTTGAAATCTTCCATTGCTGAAAAGAAATTGCAACAAGATCAACATTTTCTTGTCTTTCACAGTATCTTTGATGATGTTTCTAGCAGGTCAGCAGATCGATGGTGATTGATAATTACCCCCTTTTATGTACCTCACTTAATCATCGTGTTTAATTCTCGAAAATTCTCAATCCTGTTTTTATCTTCATTATCTAATGAGGCAGATTTGATAAGTCCTGCTTATATTTTATTATTAATCGAGGAAGTTAAATATTTCAAGGACACCGAGGCGACAAGAACAGCATGAACAACAGCACAAGGGAGAGGAAAATGGGGGGAAAGAGATGCAGACATGTTGGATTTTTTAGCAACAATGTTTTAAGAAAGAAAACCTTACAAGAAAGAGACGGATATGAACACATAAATTGAGAGGCGACTATTCACTAAATTTACAGGGTTTGCCAGCATAGACACTTTCATATTGATCTTGTCAGAACCCAATGAACAATATCCTGTAATCAAAGTAGATCGGTGTTTGGGAAGCATCGAGACTCCTATCTTTGACAGAATGAATTTGCAAAAATCTGATAATCACTTCCTTTCACAAGTAAAATATAAGTCACAGTTCACTTCTTCTGGAAGGTAATCAAACATAAATATGCAACCAATCGAAAAAGTACACCGTAACCAATGAGGATGGATAGACAGAGTCCCCAATCATGAAGATCATAATCAGATGCCATAAGCGCTCCGCAGCGAGTTATAAGCCACACCCCACCATACCTGTTTTCACACACAGGAGTTTGTAAAGAATCAACACTGACAAAAAACACACTGTGCTTCAACAAGTATAATGAGTTCTTCCATGACTGGAGAAAGTCTACATAAACTCACAAGCGCAGGTGCATCATCGAAACATAGCTGCAAAATATTTCTTATTGGAAATATATTTGACATTAGAAATTTAGCACATCCTATAACAATGGTTTTTTATTTAATTTCTATATCTTCTAATCTTAGCACTTCCATGATTAAAATTAAAATTGAAGAATTTGACAACTGAGGCAAACCTTGCAGCATTGGAAATCACAAAAGCTTCTAAGGCCCACTTTGTATAACACAACGAAGCTAGAGCCTTCACAAAAGAGCCTTTATTTCGTTGGGTGGCTATGAGAGTCAATACAACAGGAAGGAGCACAGACCACTGCCATCACAGAAGTCAAAATTCTTACAAGGAACAAAGCGCGAACACAAATGATCAAAGCTTTTAAAGAAAACCATGTACGCACCAGTTGGGCCGCGCCTGGCTGGAGTAAGATAGCAAAAGCATAGGCCACTCCAGTTACACAGTATACAAGGCAAAGTAATACAATGTAATTCTCTGCAAAACTGGATCTTGGATTGTTGAAGAAATAGAACATCGAAAGATACACGAGGGGCTTGATAAGTGTATTAAAGAGATCAATTGTGTCCTTGGAGAGGAAATAAGCTAAAGAACTAATGCCAGCACCACTCTCTCGCCAATAGTGCAATTTTTCTAGAGAAAAAGATCTCAAAGCTGCAATCATGCATAAGAGAGCTGCACAGCACACAATGGTGCAGAATGATAATACAAGGTCATGTACATTTTAGCCATTATAGCTGCATAAGTATGTGAATTTTTAAACAGAGGAAGGTGGCAAAGTTCAGGCAAGAAAAATTGGAGAAGAGGGGGGAATAATTCTAAATATACGAGGGGCAAGAAAATTTGACATTAAAAAAGACTTTGATGATAGTTGGACTATACAGAAGTAAACAGCATGCATGGCCAAAATTTTCAGATATCATTGCCCCTGCTTAGAACATTTTTCCATGAAGAATAATGCCCAATTTTATAGATACATTATTTCAGAAATACAGATATCAACCAGTGATAAAATATCTACATTTAGGGCTCTCAGATGATGTATAGTTCAGTAAAGGATCTAGATGATTGGCATGCACAAATAAGATTAGATGATAAACTTTTGAAGTAAACAAAAAATAAGCTAGAGAAGAGTAACTTACATACTGCAATTACTGTATACGTATAACCTTGTGCTCCCAATGATTCGTCATTTACTTTGGCAAGTGCTCCTAAACAAGCACCAGCAAGTAACAAAATAAGAAAATCCACTGCTTGCATCCTAGCTTCTCTAAGCCGCTGCTTGCCAACCCTACAATCAAAAGAATGTTTATTAGGTGATGCAGAAAGAGAATAGGCATTGAAATAATAATAGGAACAGGATTTTTCCTGTAAGGTTAAAAAGTTACAAACAGCAGAACATTATGATAGGAACTTGCATCTCAGAGACGTAGGCTAAGCATGCACCAAAAAACATGGAGGACAAACTGAAGAAAATTTTGCCGTCCATTGGGATATTATTTACACTGAACAATAAATGATAGCACAACAGGTCCAAAGTGATTATAACCAACTATCCTTCTATCATCAATGATCCAACACAAAGAATGGGGAAATTGATACCTCCCAAGAAAATATCTGTACTGACGAAAGACACCTGGAGTTTTTCGATTGGACATATCCTTGGAGGTCAAAAAATTATGCCGTATGTTGTCCCGTTTGCGCTCTGCATTCCACTTCATGTCTTGCCACAACTCTCCGGCAAATGATTGTTGCTCAGGTCCTGGACCAGGTGTATCTGAGGGACTGCCTGAGCTCTCCCCTGTAGCAGCTGCATCATTACCAGGAATATACTGCTGCATGTCAGGAGGAATTGCATATCCATTATGAAGCATCCATCTGACTGGAAGTTGCTTCACCGGCAATTTTGAGCTGGCACTTGGCTTTATTAGCCCTTCTAAAATATCAATAAAATGGTCAGGTGGATTCACCCGTTCAGGAACGTTAATGCCCATACTTGCAAAGTATTCTTCCACCTTTTTTACTGGGCCATGATATACAGTAAGACCACCTTTTCCCAAAAGAATTAAGTCGTCGAACATTCTGAATAAAGCATAGCTGAAGCACAATGTTTTTCATTTCGTCAATAAACAAACAGGCAAAAAATTGAATGGTTTAGCTCATGAGAAGATAGGGATTCAATTATTGAAGGAACAATAGTAATATATATTGAGAATCACAAGCTATATAATGTCCTCTAAAGACCACTGAAATTCTCATCTAATAACAATTCCACTTATAGCTCCCAAATCACCAACATCCATGACTGGCAGGCAAAAAATAAACTATTTACTTTCAATAAGATCTGATATATGAGAATTCAGAGAACTATGTGTATATCTATATTCCATTTTAGGCATTTTGAAAGATCAGGTACTTGGAAAAAAACCATTCAATCATACAGTCAAATTATACAAATTTTGATGTATGCATAGAGACTGACCATGGTTACAGACATTTGGAAACAAAGCCAGAAGGAAAGAAGCAAAGGAGAGGTAAAAAGCTTACCTTGGCTGGTGGACTACCATACAAATAGTCACCCCTTCAAGTGCCTCCCGACGAAGTGCTCTAAGAAGCAACTGTGATGAAGAGCTGTCGAGACCAGAAGTAGGTTCATCGAGGAACAATAAAGAAGGCTCAATGACCATCTCTAGCCCAACATTTACACGTTTCCTCTGCCCTCCGGATATTCCTCTTTTCTCCACTGTTCCAACCAAGGAGTCTCTTACAGTTTGCAACCCCAAAGATTCGATAACTCTTTCTACAACTAACACCTTTTCCGGCTTTGGCATATTTGCAGGAAGCCTTCAACCAAAGTGACAAATGGAGAAGGAAAGTTTTAATAAAACAGGAAAAAAATGATGTGCAACCAAAACACTGACTTGAACAGCAATAAACTGGCAAATTTGAGAAAGAGTTATAGAGGTTTTAAGCCTATTAGTCTAAGGCATGTACATAGGCACGGATATAAAAAAGAAGACATAACTACAAAGGTATAACCAACATTACTGCTACTGAAACCAAACTAGAAGGGCAATTGCATTGACTGACTTCCAATAAAGTAGCCTCACATTTCAGATAAAGAATATACAATCATCTCAATTCAATTTTTGGAAATTCTATAAACTTTGTACCAAATAGCTCGGCCACATGCGCAGAAATTCAAGTCTACAGTTTTTGATAATAAGTCATCTTAGCATTTCTCAAAGCCTACCACCTGATACTTACATTTTGGGGCACAATGCACAAAAAATGTCCACCATGATACTTTGAATTGATGCTACCGTTTTTACTAGACTATGAGATAAATAATAAATGGGAGATCATGTCAAAGAATTCAAAAGCTAAGAATGAAAATGAAATAATACAATGATTTAACAAACTCGTACTAAAGGGAAGTCTGTCAATTGTAAATGAAACTGTAATGAAGGCTCAATCTCTACAAAATACCTGCACTTTGCACTGAACCAAAGATTTTCCTCAACTGTCAAATTCCCATGAACAATATCATCTTGAGGAACAAATCCAGTGATCTTCTTATATGATCTCATAGACACTTCTTTCCCATTTATAAGAACTAATCCAGTAGTGTTGCAAGCAGTTGCCTTTCCAGATAAAGCATTAAGAAATGTTGTTTTTCCTGCACCTGATGGGCCCATTACAGCTGAGACACGGCCTGGCATAAGTTTTCCTGTCACTGACCTTAATAGCTGTTTATTTTTCCCTTTCAATGTAAGGGTCAAATCTCTAAAAGTAACCTCAATGATGGGCCTGGTCCGAACATTTGTGTCCGTTGCCATTGAGATAACACCAGAGAAAGTTAAGTCTTTGTTCTTCTCCTGCATAGCTTTCTCCTTCTCTAGCTGGCCATAAGCATACTTGAATATTTGGGTACGTGAATGCATATGTTTACCCTTTGATTTATGTTTCACTCTATTTTTATTGTCAATTTCAGCATTGAACTCATCATTATTATCAGTATTCTCATCATACTCATGGATCATCTCACTAAAATTATTATGCCCTTCTTTCCTTTCTTCAGTCGATGATGAAGC
Source organism: Piper longum (assembly GCA_032619315.1). Classification (NCBI taxonomy): domain Eukaryota; kingdom Viridiplantae; phylum Streptophyta; class Magnoliopsida; order Piperales; family Piperaceae; genus Piper; species Piper longum. Next base: position 7,196 of record JAVDBV010011228.1, read on the forward strand.
TCTGACAGAATCTGAGGACACTGGAAACAAGCATTCGTCATCTGGTTCAATTCCAGAATGGTCAAAGACTTTAAGAGGTTCTGCAGTCCATGCATTTCTTTTGCGAGAAAATGTCTGAGATAACTGAGCATGCAATCCAGCAGCGTGCTTCTTGGCTAAATCTTTTGCTGCTTTCCACCTTTCCCGTGCTAGAGCAGTTTCCCGTGCACTTTTTGCTGCAGTCTCTCTAGATTTGGCCTGTCTTCTTTCTCGAGTTGTAAGCACTTGGTCTGAACAGTTGTAAATGATGAGAAGTAAAGTACTTATGGCAGCCTGCAACAACGAGGATGTGCTTAGTAGGCAAGCTGCTTATCTTCGTCTTAAAATGTTTATATAGTAAATTCAGTGTTAAATAAACAACTGTTGGATATAATGCACAACACTTAAAAAATTGCATTCTTGATTCTACTGGTAGCAAAAACATAAAAAGTTTCTTGAAAGAGCTCAAGCATCTCGTGATACAATTGAAGATTATCCTATGTGGACAAGGCTTGCAAGGATAGTTTCAATATGGTCAAACTAAGTTTGAACTCAACATTTTCTAAGTGGAGTGCACAGTATTACTCTACTTAATCTGGTTCTCTGATTGAAAGAATGAGGTGAAGGAGAATTTTTCACTCTCTTAACAAACATTAGCTAAACCACTACACCAAGCTAAAATAGGATACCCTCCTTATTGTTCGGCCAGGAAAGTACAGGTTCTTCTTCCACCTTATTCCTGAAAGTAAGAGGGCCTAATCTAGGAATCACACAGGTTAATAAAAAAAAATGAACCTTATTTTGTCTGACATCATATTGATGAAGACAAACAGTTCAGCGGTTAATTGTTAGTCAAACCACAGTAAGTGAGGCACAGCTGATACACACGTTTAATTGCATAAAATATCACATGTATGTTTGGAAACAATATGAATCGTGCTTATTCATCAGTAAAACGAACATCTGTTTCTAAAGTTAACATTCAGTCATCTGCCGGTGATGACATTCCTAAACCCTGGTATAAGTAAACTTAAAAGGCTACTTAAGCAAACAATTACCGGTGGCTACGGCCAACCAAGATCTATTCCACATAGATATTGCACTCTTGGCCAGAGAAACTTACAAGTAGCATGATACCATAAGCATGTATATTTTGACTTGAAGCACTTGACTCGCAGGTTGTCAGCTTGAAGCACTCTACAAACAAACATGATGATTTCTTGTCAGGATATAGCTTAGATTGATAAGTCATACAAAACAGAATGAGGATTATGTGTAAATTTTGCTGACACTGGTTAAAACCACTCAGCTAAAGTTCTGTCACACTTACTTTTTTCAGTTGTAGAGCCCAATCTACAGTAATGCCTGAAAATTATAGGATTACAAGACTGCTTAGAGACACTCAAATACGACAAGTAAACTGTTTGGTAAGCACAAGTAACTATTTTTCAATCAGTCCTTTTCAAACCCCCAAAAAAGCCTATCTCAAGGAGACAAGGATTCTACCAGTTTTTCTACATATGGATGTGCCAAAATCTACCTTACCATAAGACAACCAGTTGACATAATACTTCAAAGCATTGATGAATAAAATAGTACCCGCTACTGCAAGGAATCTTTTGAATTGTTGTTGGACAAGAAGAACCAGCTGAACAGAACACTTCACGACTGCTATCCACATCAGCCCAGACATCAGCACCACCACAGGTGTGCATTGGTCTTCCTGGAGGTAGTTGGTAATTAAATCTAGGCATTGATAACAACCGTTACTAACAAGTAGAAGTAGCTAGATGACAATTTCATGAAACTCAACATAGAAAAGAGAAAAATATAAATATCACATCTCAACTTACGGCTCACATATGCCAGTATCTCTGTTGAGTTTTGCAACAGGGCAGTATGCACCCAAAGGGCAGGCTTCATTTTGGAAGCAGAAAATTTGTAAAGAAAAACAATTGTCAGTTCATATATCATGATATCAAAATGGAAGAAATTTTAATTTTATATGCTTTTCTCATGCACATATGCATGGAATAAAATAATTAAATAAAGACCAGAACAAAATAGCCCCTTGCTTCAATAACTGATACAACAAACCCATATGCTCTTGACCGTCTAAAATCTAGATGATTATAGACCTTGTTTCTCCAGTCTTCTCACCCTTCCGCCAAACTGCACCTCATATGTTGCTCTACTTGTCCAAAAACCTTTAGATTCTAAGATTTTTTGATATTCGTGATTTGCATGTTTGTTTCTAATCCCTTCTCTAATTGAGTCTAACCAATTTACATCATTTTTTATAGGCCAAAAAACCTTTCCTTGAAGTTTGCAGTTAGCTAATCTATGGAAAAAAAGAAAGAGAGAGAGAGAGAGAGAGAAGCAGAGCAAGCAAACAATAGACATTCTTGCTGGAGGCCGATATTGATCTGGAAATAACCAATCTTCTGTTAGTGGTTCTCAACAAGTCATAGGCACATCACACATATATGCTTTCACTTCTTCATATGTGCCTTGAATTGAAATGAATAAAGATAAACAAGAAAACCTAAAACAACTATATGAAAGCTTATAAGACTTACGGATCATGCATGTAAGACCATGCGGGCAGAAGAAGCCCTCGCAGCAAGGCCGGCAATCTAGAATTCTGGCAGGTACATTTTTAGAATTTTTTAGGTCAACACCTACACTCTCTGGAACACGACAAGACCATCCTGGTTCACATCCATTCACCCATGATGTCAAATTACAATTCCTGTTGGGCTTTAAGAATTTGGCATTTCCTTCACGTTCAAAGAGGCTGTTAAAATATAATTCTGCCTCCGCTGCTGTACACAGACGCGCCGTCAAATCCTCTGCAATTCCAACCAGATGAACAACAGATCACAAAACTGGGAATTCCAACATGCACCTTAAATGAATCAACCGAATAATCAAGATTATAATAGTTTTTGTGTGATAGGAATACTATCATGGTTTATATCACTATTAAGTTTACAAGGAGAATTTGGTGAAATGAAAAACAGTATCACAACTGTTAAAATCGCTAAGTTTGTCTCCAAAATTGAACTTTGGAGGAAAACTGCAAAAATATTCTTTCATCTACAAGCATTTGACTGTTCAACAATTAAGAGACTGAACGCAAAAGATAAAATGCACGTATATGGTCCATTTGATTGTCCAATGATAAATTTGGTTTTCAAAGTTACTAATAGGCAAATTAGCTGCTCGACTAGTAGTACAGGAAACAGCACAAATAAAGAAGAACACACCTTTTATCGTCTGTATGCAGCTTGATATAAATCCTAAATTGGAGGAAAAATTAAAAGCGTCGTTCCAATCCGAATTTCTGCAGAGCAAAAGAGCAGGAGCTATAGGAAAAAGTACAAATGTTTACAAATTGAGATAGATTGCCACATATATAAATACTTACACATCCTTAATACAGAAGCGAAATCTATCATTGACCTTCTCAGTTAAAATCCCAGTGAGGTTTGAGACGCGGCTGTAAACAAGCTCGGCAATCAGGGACACCGCTTCTGGACTTGCCCCTCCTTCATCAAAGTTGATACCGTCCCCTTGACTTCTCACACTCACCAAACAACTCCAAAGAACAATTGCCATAAAAAATGCACTAATCCCAACCTTTCTCATCTCCATTAAACAACAAAGGTCAGCACCACAACAACTTGATTTCAACTTAACGTTGCAATGCTCATCATGCTTATAAATTCAAAAATTGATTCCAGAACCTGATGACATTCCTGTCATCAGGGCTTCAAGTTTTGATTTTTATGAAACAGCAATTCTTCTACAACTAATTCAAATAGTAAATAGTCTTGCTCTATGTCTTGTTTAACCAACCGACCAACCAACAATACATTTCCAATCAAATTCCAAGTAATCTGCACCTTAACCCAGAACTCTGATCCAGTCCAACCTCGAGAACCAATCAATACATAAGCTCAACACGGAAGATGGGCACCAATTCGACGAAGATCAACATTTCCCACTCCTCCACAAAGATAGGTTCTATAACAAATGACAGAAACAAATGCAAACTGCTACTATAACAAATGTAAGCTAAGTACCTAATAGAGGAGGATGAAACAGCTCAAACAAAGAAGCATGAAACTCCGAAAAAAAGTAACGCCCACTGCCCAACAGCAGCTCCCTAGTCCATTTCCATTCAATCTGCAGCTAAATACACAGCTCGTGATCCAAGTCCAACAACCACAAGCCTTCAACCACAAGCTCAACAAGATCAGAACTTTTAAAGCACCAACCACATTCGACAGCTCAAAAGAACAGGAAGAAGCTATGGGAAGGGATTGGAGGTGAGAAGGTATGCAAAGGGAAGGAGTGGAGGAATAAACGTGGAAGCTTTCTGTGGATTTTATGGGGGAGGTGCAACGGAGGGAAGGAGGTATTGCAGGGGCTGGGGTGAAGAAATGGAGTAGTAATTTTTAGGTAGGCCGAAACTTTTTGAGTGCAATAGTGGATGTGGGCGAAGCCGTGACTCGACGAAGTCAACCCTATAAAATTATATATATGCGTTAGAAAAAATATATATAATTTTTCAAATCTTTTTGACTTATTCTTCTTAATGTAATGAAAATTTTACTCGTTTAATGAATTTTTTAAGTAAATTTAAAATTTTCTTATAAAATTTAATGAGGTTCTTTTACATCTGTATTCTTTTTTTTATTTATGTTTAAAGTATATTAATAGGTTAAAAATCTTATTAATAAATAGTAATTTTTCTTTTTATATCCATATATACATGTATTAATCTAAACTAAATCCTTTCAAATATTGAATAAGTTTTATAAATTATAAGAAGAGTTATGTCTTGATAACAAAAAAAACTATATTTGAACAACTAGTCATATATTTAAATTTTATTTTGAGTAAAACTTTAAGGTTAAACTAAAGAGGGCTTTGATATAATTTTGGCTAAATTTATTTTTCATGTTTTTGCAAAAATTTTCAATATAAAATATTTTAATTTAAAATATTTGGACCATTATAGTTTTGAATATAAAAATATAATTTTTTAAAATATAATGTTAATTTATAATATAAGTAAACATATATTATTTTTTTTCATTGGATTATGTTTCATCAAGTTAAATGTTGGTAAATATAGAACTCAATATTGCTCAACGGTGAACATACCTAATTATACAACACAATAATAATATATTATAAATATTTAATAATTTATAAAGATAAATGTGAACGCATATATACATTTTAATAGGTTTTTTTTTACAAGGTACATTTGAAAAAGGCTGCCTGTTTTTATTGGTAAAGTGTAAGTGTGTAACCCAGTCAATTACTCATATTTAGGATTGTGTACAAAAAGCCGGCAAACCTAAATAATTTTAAGAGAGTTTTAATTTAATATTTTTGAGAGGGCGTGGGTAGGGACGGGTGACCACGTCGTCGTATTAAACGAACAAAAGCGACCGCTGCCGGCAGCTGGTAATGGGCTTGACAGGCCCATGGGCCTGTTCGAAGGACATTTAGCCCATTACTTTGAATTTAATGTTGAATGGTTTTAACTTTTACTTTAAGTTAGCACGTTAACAAGTAATTAAGAAATTAGTCAGCCTCTCAGCGTTAGAATTGAATATCACACACATGTATATATATAAAATTTTATTGTTTAATTCAGATTATGATCATATATCATTATCATGGATGTTTCATCAGAATTTCAAATTCGTATAATTAGTTGAAATGTTATATATTCATAAATATTAACCTTGTTTGATATAGGCTCTCCAATTATATATATATATATATATATA
>JAVDBV010011229.1:0-12510 GCA_032619315.1 Piper longum
GAATAGAGGGCATAGGTGGTCTTCATCTTAAGACGCCGAGAGTAGATCCGGGTCGGCTTAACCGAATCTAGTAGATTATCGAACGGTTCAGTCGCCGGTAGCATTTTCGGGTCGGTTCACGGGTGAGCCGAATCGGGGTGTTACATTATGAGTATTTCATTTTCGTAAAATCATAGCAAAACAATCAAAACAGCTAAAACAAACATTCGATCAATGAGTGTGTATGTGTGTGTGTGTGTGTGTGTGTGTGTGTGTGTGTGTGTGTGTGTGTGTGTGTGTGCAAGATAGGTTATTACACCTCCTTCTAAGCCGATTTATCTAGTGTTTAATCCTTACCTACATATATATAAAAAAAACATCAATAACGAGTGCTACTGGTCCAGAAATATAAATGACAAGTGTTACTAGTCTAAAATTATAAATGCATAGCAAACTAGTAAATAAGAGCTGACTTTGATTTTGAAGAAAAATTTTATATAATTCTTGTGAACACTCCTAAGGGTAGTTACTGAGGAGTCAGGGGCTACCAATAGCATCCCAAACTGACTGGTCTGATGCCTCTCTTGACACATGTACCTGCTCATAGTACGTGCGAGTTGGTTTTCCCATCTCTTATCTCACTAAAAAATAGATAAAATTATAATAGGTCTAAGAAGGGATTTATATAATAACCCCGAAGGAAAATGCGCAACGGGTCTTATTTTCAAAATCAAACTTGAGGGATCCATTTTTTAGAGTTATTAATCCAGAAGATCGATCAATTAAAAGACTTGGGTTAAGTGGGATCTAATAAAATGTCATTTAACCCGTCATTCAAATAATAAAACAAACATACAATAAAATAGAGCGTAAAATAGAAAACAAATCCTAAAGAGACCTAACAAAAGTTTTGACTGTGTCCTCATGCTTAAGCGGCAAGCTCCTACTCTATACCTACACATCAAACTAAAAACTAATGCCTATTTATTGGCGACTACTCATCGCCTTGGAGTAGAGAAGGTCATCCACCATGCTTATCACCTTGCTCTCTACCGAACTAGTCTAATAGTCAAACACCAAAGCTCCCTACCCTCGCTGGAGAAGAAAACAGAGCTCAAGTATAGTGACACGGTGAGGAAGAAGAAAGGTTGAAGAAACTACACAAGTTTGATACCCACTAAGTGCCGACCGTGTTCACTTTTTCTACTGTGTCCAATTTGTGTTTGTATTGAGGTCCAGCTATTCCGGCCCACAAACTTGGTCTAGACAATACCCAGCCGTGGTTCTGCCCTCTTTGGAGCCTATCAAGCCCACTGCAAGTCCAGACTACTTAAGCTCACAGCCAGGCCCAAGCAACATTGCAGCAAAGTGAACCAACCTGGCTGGTTCAGTTCAGCTCAGATTTTAACTTAGAATTTTGTTTAGAGACCTTCCTGTACTCCGTTTAAGGTGAAACTTGGTACCTAAACATTTCTCAGTATTCCAAACACAATGGCAAGGTCATTTTGAAAATTTTAAAACCAAAAGAGGATAGAATATGACATTGGAGTCAAAGTTATCAATGGTAAATTCATTTATAGGTGGTAATATTTATTATTTTATATAAAACGTAAAATTAAAAAAAACAAATAAATTTGTAGTTATTAAACTACAATAGACTGAATTAGGGATTTGTATTAAATACTAAAAAACCACATGAAAATCTTAGATATTATTCCTTACTTGTGACACTTTATTTTTATTACACATTTTTTATTAGTAAGGACCCCTCAATCCAACTCGATATGAAGCAAAGCATGATTTGCAAGGCTTTTCCCCGAACAATATATATATATATATATATATTCACCTGCCATGTATATTACCCAAGTTTTTACTTTACAACACAATAGTTGCAAAAATTGGGCCCAAAGAATCCATGACATACATAAATATACATTTTAATACATGTATAATTGAAGCATTTTGTTATTACATGTTGACAAATATATACGTTCTAGCCTGCAACTGAACTAGCAATATTCTAGCTCAACTCCAAACAAAAATAAGAGCTCTACCCTCGACGAGTTGTCTGTACGTCTGTATAGGTCAATAGTGTTTGAACCAACTCATGATGAGACTTTCCCTGCAACATCAAAGCCTGCGTCATGAGAAATGGCAAGGGTCAAGTTGAAGGTGATACTTTGAGCTTACAAGCATTAGTTCATTTAGGACCTGGGCAGGAGAATGTACATCATACTTCACACAATATGTCAAGAATCTTCTATAGTGAATTAGTAATGGGCAAGTCGGCTACAGAAAAATAACAATCCTGGCAAAAACAAATCGTTGACTATCATATTAGTAATAGATGAGAAGGTGATAAGAAAAAAATTTCAAGATCGAGTAGACAAATGAGTGGAGCGTTTACCTGATGTATTGAACTGTCGATAACAATTTTTAGGTCTACTGATGATAAGATGTACAATGAACAGCTTTGTTTATATCAAAAACTCTTGCTCTGTGAGATGTGGACAGTGCAATGAGACTTCTGTCAACGTGAACATATATCCCAGGACTCCTGACCCTCTGGATACATCAAGGAGGGCTGTTTATAAGAAGGGAAATTATCCCTCTTAAGAATTCGGATAAACTGATATTTCACATGACGTAGGATCAGTATTTGACAAGAGCTGGCAATGTAGCATATAGTTCAGATAGGCACTGAAAAATCCAGTTTAGAAGTTGTTCCTTTGGTAGCTGTAGAAGAAGCTCAGCCTGTCATACAGGGTAACAAACAACACATTTGCATTAATTATCCTAAACTGGAAACCAAAAAAAACACTGTTTATCATTTAACCCACTAAATCATATATGCATGAAGTTACTCATTCTTCGCGAATGATTTTGTAACAATAGATTTATGCACAGTAGCAAGGATATATTTCAGAGACAGGCATGTGACTGTGCCCGTAGTTTAATTGCATTGCAAAGTCAATCTATTGACTATTTCCATCTCTTTAAGCATACATCTAGAGATAGACAAGCTACCTACCTATCATTAAATAAGATACTTCAACATCCTAGCCGGCCATGTTTAATTGTGTAGATATAATTACATCATTATTGACTTGGGTCAAGCATACAACCTGTTCCCTACATAATTATCTGGTCATGATCATATTTGAATTTTTTCGAATTGACTTTATCCATGTCCTTTTTAGCTTTCTCTGTAAACAGCCCAATCAATCAAGATGGTTTTCCCAAGTAAAGGATATAAAAGTCATATATCCGATTGATCATGTTCAAAACAATTGACAACAATCTTCAACAGTTACACCGAACATTCATCTAAGCATTCTTGTCTTCTCACCAGTGATCCTATCAGTATAATTTTCATATTTTCAACAGGCAATATTAAGCTGGTAAAAGATATGACACAATACTAACAATTTAACGTAGATTAAACACACCTCCTACACAACTACTTAAGATTTTTGTGGAAGAACAGTCACAAGCAACACTAGTCTCTTTTTGTACAGATAGCTGCTTCCTTTGAGATTCCGTATATTTAAGATACCTATAGTACATATTCACTAATTAAAAGGTTAAAATTTGAGCTAACCTTTATTTCTTTATCCATAAAGACCAAAGAGTTTCGGTAGACATCAGAAGACATGGAGTCTACCATAAGCTTGAACACTTTCTTACTCATACTTGTACTCATCCAAACTAGTTTCCCTGAACTGTATATTCTACTAATACCAAGATCAGCTCCCATTCGTCTAACATATAATTTTTTAAGAAGTACCTGTACATTACAGAATTAGAAAGGTCATTTTCTTGCAATACGTTCCAATCAAAAGAATCAAAAATTCAAATTCATACTCAACAAAATACCTCCATGGAGTGTGGCTCTTTTCCATATTGACGACGCAAAAGTTCAGTAAATTGCATTAAACTCCAAATATCCCTTTCAGCAGCTTTCTCTGCCTCATTGATTAATTTAATAGGGTTATCAAGATAATTTATGTATTCAGAAGATAGGTGCGGAGTGATGTTTATATCAAGCTGGGACATCAAAAACAGGAAGCAACGTCAATACATTTAAAAAAACAGTCACCCATTTCATCCTTTTTATCTGACTATAAGCTTCAAGACCAATTTTTAAGAAATAACTTTCCCAATACTCCCAAGCCATTGACTAAGGTGAACCAACCAACTAAATCAATTAGGTAATGTCCATAACAACTAATATTAGGTGATTAAATATCAATATGGCTTGAACAACAACACCGTTTTCTGAAGTGGGCATAATACACGGTCCAAGAATGGAGTTGTCGACCATGTTCCAGTGGAAATAAAAAATATGCAAGTCTACTATTATCATTTGCATACTGTATATTTAGTGATCACCCAAGTGAAATCATTTTAAATTGAAAGAGTATGCCCACGTTCATTGAAGCAAAGTAAATAACAATTTCTGTGTTATTCAACTATCTATAATACTGAGTGCATAGAAGATACAGATATCAGAAGTGGCAAACACGGAAACACCTGAACTGCATGATAAGGAACTGGAATTAGTCGATGCTCATCAATCTGTTAATCAAGAAAACACAAAAGTAAGTTTTTTTCATTAACTTTTTAATGAAAACACTAAAAATGCATTGAACTCAAAAAAAATTATAAAAATAATTTAACAAAACAACATCTAATGCACCAGACACAGTTGCACAGACATTGACGGATCAACTTGTATTGCTTTTAAGTTGTTTTGCACTTGTAAAAAGAGACGCTCCTACCATTGTTGAATATATGAACGACTACAGCCAAAGTCAAATTGTATTTCTCGAGTCATTTATACCTTCATAGCTGAAATAAATATTTGGATTGGACCACTTTTTTATTTTTGTGCATTGAGTCATGGTTTATTTCAAGGCATAAAATTCTATGAGGCGACTATTGTGACTGAGCAGTCAATATATCACAAAGTAGACACTAACCCTTAAATTCATGAATCATGACTCACAAACAAGGAATTTAACAACAAAATTAGAACTCCTATCATAAAAAAAAAATACCTTAGACAAACTTTCAAATAACATCTCAAAGAAGAGATCAACTCCAACATTACCAACATCCCCAGTCTGCTGCTCACCAAAAATATTTCCAAAGCCCCGTATTCCCATATCTCTCTCAGCAAGTTGGAAACCTTGGCCTAAATCTTGACATTCTTCAAGGGCAGCAAGCCTCTCCTGCATTATAAGAACAAAATCAGAAGTCATAAAGTGTTGTAATAAAAATACTACCAACATTCAAAATTCCGAATACTTCTTCACAATAATCATCATCATCACACTATCCCAACTAGGTCGCCGTTGGCAGCATGTATTTTGTAGTATGGATTTAATCCTTAACTTCTATAGTGTTGTAAGGTTTTTGTGTATCATATGATAACTTTCAGGCTACTGCTTAAAATGCGATGCTAAAAATTAAGCGTCGTGAAAATGAGGTTTTCAAAAATTACTTACTACAAACAAAATGACATAAAAAGATATCTATCATTACTGCAAAAAAATTGTAATCTAGATTGACATAAGAACTATTACGGAGGTAACAAATGAATGGATATAAATGAATCAACTGGTCTCATTCATTCAATGACTTATGAATTTTACAAGTAGATAGCACATTTGTTCAGAGAAAAGATGGACTGACAATACCCACCAATGCCTGATTAGATAGGAGTGACTTGTCAGGATAAAACAAGTAGGCATGAGCCTCCTTGTCAGCCCTTCCAACCCTTCCACGCAACTGCAACAATACATAAAAAGTTAACTCTGTTGCTAATATCAATATATTTTAAATATTATTCACTCTACCCACAAAGGAGATGCTGACCTTGAAAAAATGTAAACGATGAACCTTACATTGCATATCTATTATCTACCGACTCTAAGAAATAACAAAAAAATTTGTAAAAATATGGAAATACATTATCCAATTTGTTGCACAAGTTTGAATAGTACTTCCACTTTTGATTACCACCTAAAAAACCAAAATTAAGATGTGTTCGCTAATACACCCAAGATGAAATGTAAATGGTAAAAAATATTTCTTAATGAGCACAAATAAAACAATCCTTGCCGTTGTAATTTTGTATTTTTATAATAAAAATGCTTAAAACAACACAAACTAGCACCATCTAAATAGATAATTATACAACATGCTGAGGAATGAGGTGAATTCCATTTTTTGAGCCAAGTCAAGGACTCAAGAATTCAATCCATGTCAACTATAGAATAGACTACTTTTCATCAGAAATATCTGAGCTCAAATTGAAATCTTCGGTTAATTTTTAGTAAGCATCCACAAAAAAATTCCATTTTACTGTGTGCAGAGGGTCAATAAACAAATATCAAGGAATGGTCATCATAATATAAGGTTAAAAGCTAAATTTGATCTTCATTTTGTAAAAAGACTTTAGTCAATAGTTCACTTTCTAAAGTTAAACTCAAATCACTAAGAAAATAAGTTTTGCCTAGAAATGTTCTTTTCGGTGCTTCAACAAACTAGACAGAACCTGATACAACTGAGCAAGCCCAAATTGTTGAACATCTTGGATAATGATAGTGTTGGCATTCTGGATGTCCAAGCCACTTTCAACTATGTTGGTGCAAATAAGAATTTTTATCTCCCCTACAGCAAAGTTCTCCATGGTTTTTTCAAGTTGCTTGGAATATTGCTGCATGAAGTGCACCATAATGTAACCACTCCCATAACTAAAATAGAAAGGAAGGCCATAACAACAGCGGTGAGATAAAATCAGATACCTTTCCATGGGCTATTGCAATTGGAACATCCGGGAAAGATTCTTCCAAAAATTCCATAACCTCTTGAAGCCCTGTAAAATGCACATGTTATTGTAATGCATTTGAGTGCCAATGGATGATATGCAACGTTTTGAAGATCATGAATGTCTCCTTCCAAACTTTTGGGCTTGCAGAGGAATGGAAAAACATATAGACAGATAGACAGATAATACATCAACAAAAATTGAGGTAATCCACGTTTCTGGAAACGAGTAATAAAAGTCAAAGATAAATTTTTCTACATTTCTCATCTGCCAATCAAAATCATCACATTTTTTTCTAAACACGCTGTTGAAGTCAATATTTAGTGGTTCCTTTTTTTAACAGCTTTAAGCTTTTAGGACAAGTGGCTAAACTATCTAAAATTAACATGGTATTAGAGTTAAAGATCTGGGGTTGGAATCCCGTTGGCGATATATATCCGGTGAAATATTAATTTGCACCATACTGTGGCCAATGGACTATATGCCCTGTATTTGTGTCTGCCCACATGCTAAGATTAAGAAGTTTGTTTGTAGATGAGGAGGAATGTTAAAGTAAATATTTAGAGGTTCCTTTTCCTAATAACTTGAGCTTTTGGGATAAGTGATTGGACCATCTAAAATTAACACACACAATGCGGATTTGCATGACTGGAGTGAGATTAAAATGTAAAGCAATGGAATACATGTTTCCAGAAATTTTTTGCAAATTAATAAGCACAAAAGCCACTTGTCACATTAGCATTACCTTTTATACGGGGTAGAACATAGAAAACTTGTCCATCTCGATCCAATTCAAATTTGATTGCTGATATGACCTTCTCATCTCTATATGGTGACAAATGAGTTCTAATTGGAACTCTTTCTGGAGGTGGTGTTGTAATTAAACTGGTAATAGAAAGGAAAAGAAAGAAGATTAGGAATTTTAGAAATTATACATCGAACATCAGTGGCTCTAAAACCCAAAACTATATATATAATTTTTTTATTTTTCTAGGACAACTAGTCACACACTTGTGCAAGTCTGTGAGATCTTAAAATATTAGCTTTAGAATTTCATTTTGAAAAGCCTACCACTGCAGTTATTGAAAAATCAAAATCCCCATACATACAGTTCAAAGTTGAGAAATTTTACCTAGCATCACGAAACCCAGTCAAGGCTAGATAGAGAGTTCTAGGTATAGGAGTGGCTGAAAGAGTGAGCACATCGACTGACATTTTAAATGAAGCTATCTTCTCTTTTTGTTTGACACCAAATCTCTGTCAGTAAACATAAAATAACACAATATAAGGGTACAGTACACGACTTCCACACAAGCATGAGCAGTCAGATGAATGAACATCTAGGCATTAACTGCACTCAGAGTTGATAGAGGAAATCACCTGTTCTTCATCAACAACAAGCAGACCAAGGTTATTGTACACTACCCTGTTTCCAAGAAGGGCATGTGTACCAACAATGATATTCAAATCACCATTCTTTATCATTGAAAAATATCCTTCCTTTTCAGATTTGGTCTGACATTCACCACAAATCCCGTCAAATTGACGCACTCAGTCCATATTAACCGATCAAAAATATATCAGCATCCAAATATTGTGTCAATATGTACAAATAAACCAAAATAAGGATTTCTAATCATCTTTTCTTACCTGATACCTGCTTAGAAGTCCAACTTTAACGTTCGGATAACAAGAAAACCGCTCAGAGATGACATCAAAGTGTTGCTTTGCCAAAACAATAGTTGGTGCTAAAACCATAGCTTGTTTTCCTGCCGAAACCACACAGAAGATTGCCCTCATGGCAACTTCAGTTTTTCCAAACCCTACATCTCCACAAATTAGTCTATCCATTGGGGTTTCCTTCTCAGTCAAGTCCTTTTCAACATCCATAAAGGCCTGTCATAAACAGTTATAACATAAGCAGCTGATACGAAAATCCATCTGGTAACTCTGAGCATTAAGAGCACATAGAAAAAGCAAATGCATCCGGGAGAAGAGCAAAGAAACTGCAAAACCACTAAAATGCAATCATGACGGCTCCACTGGTTTCTTTAACACAAGGAAAAATACATCATCACTATCACTAGTATCTTCATCCACACCTCTCATCTAAATTGATTGATTGTTATCACTTATACACTAAAATCAAAGACAAAGTGATGCTAGATGCCAGTGAGGAACAGAACAAGGAGAAAGAAAATTGTAGAAAGACGTGCCCAACAAAATCCCCACTAAGGTCGCGACTAGAATTCCCACCAGACACTAGTAATTGGGCATGCCAATTTCTCAAGCAGAAAGCTCAAATTATTCTATTCATACCAAGGAAATTTAAAGTATATAACGGAGCATTATAGACCAATCGACATACTAATATAAGGAAAATACTAAATAGTAGACTTGTAATACTTGAAAGTTGTGCTTAGAGGAGAAAAAGAAACTTCTGAGTAAAGTGAAAGGCCTAAATAAAATCAAATTCTAGAATAGTGTTTCCTGCATCTCAATGTTAATATGATAAATAAGTATCAAGTTTATATGTGGGATCTGAGATGTCATTCCAATTGCAACCATCAGAAAGGAACTCAAGGGAAAACCTGATAATTAAAATTATGAACCCTTGATCAATTTGTCTTGTCAGCCGCTGTGATTTAGTGTAAACTCTTCCCTTTACTTACAAGGCCACGTTTCTAACAGTTGATCCAAAGATCACCCTAAACCCATCAAGAGACAGTCTATCATCAGGAACAGAAAGCATGATCACATTTTTTGTTGAAAGAGTATCTCTTAGTTCCACACCTTAAACATTCTTACATTTGCAACTTCCATCAACTTGTTGTCATCAATTATGAGCAAAAATTCAAATGAAAAGTAAACCTTTCTCAAACGATTAACATAGAATTTTATATTCAACCATTCATCCATCTTAATCGTTTCAATGTATATCAGCTATAACTATTCATAGAGTACTGCATTCAGTATCTTTTGCCACATATATTGTTAAGAACAGTCCCACATCCCTTGGTTAGATGCGGGCTCCTAGGCCTTCCAATGAAGCTAGTTATTTTAAGATTGAAGCTCATGGACCACCTTTTCATGGTATTAGAGCCCACTCAAGAAAAGCCCATGTGGCATGATCTTGGTTCATGCGATGCCTGATAGGCTTGTATGTGAGGGAGATAGGCTTGTACGTGAGGGAGAGTGTTAAGAATAGTCCCATATCTTCGTGAGATGTGTAGACTTGGATAAATGCGGGTTGTTGGGCCTTCCAAGGTGGCTAGACATTTTTTATTAAAGCTCATAGACATAATTGTCAATAATAAAACATTAAAAAGAGCATTAATGAATGGGACAACGTTTACCGTATTCCCAAAGGTGGCCGACACATTGGAAGATAAATATTGATGGCGCCATTAGAAGCAATTCAAAACAGGACACACAGTGAGAGTGAAACAACAGTGAGAAGAGGATGTGTGCCTATGCTTTAATCCACATCGTCGCATCGACACTCACATCAATATCGCTATTTGTCAACATTATCTCATATCCTCACCACCTCATAGTCTTTGAGATAATGGAGATTACAACAATTATTGATGTTAATATAGATGTCAATGTGGCGTCATGGATCAAAACCATGGGCACACATCTCATTGTGCATCTTGTTTCGGCTCACTTCTAACAACACCGCCAATAATCATCATCTATTGTGCCAGCCAGCTCGGCCTGGATGGTGTATGTTGTAACATTGTCCCATTTGTTACTGTTTCACACAATGCTTTATTGCTAACCATTACATCCATGAGCTTCAATCTAAAATGACCAGCCACCTTGGAAAGCCTAGGAACTTACATTTATCCAAGAGTCCACACATCTCACAAAGAAATGTGGGACTATTCTTAATGTATATGGCAATTGTAGGAAACAAGCATTGTTCACATGGTGAAAATTCCTTCTACTAGCAATGAAGAAAATGCCATTATGACCTGTCCTGGTCATCTCTTTTGGTACAGCTATGGATGGATATATCATTACGTTTCATATTCTGTATACAGTATATACCCATCCACTGGCAAGGCAACGGTATTTGCTATGTGGAAGCAGCATAATGTAGGAGGAACATGCCAAAGATAATAAAACAATTTAAACTACATATAAGATGCAAGCAACTAAAAAGGGACGGTTAACATCAACAAATTTTCCCTTCAAGAAAAACTATAAATACGTTCCGCACTAGAGTTATACATGGTTTAGTAATCCTTTAAATCATCTTCTTCTCCTTATTCTAATTTTTTCCCACTTTCTTCCAATAAACTAATTAAGCACCCCCAAGATAATTTGGAAAATTTTCAATAATGTCTATAAAATGGAGCTCAAATTACAATCAAATGTGACCTTTCAATAGAATCATATTTTACATCCGGAAATCAGCTGTCTGTGAACTTCTTTTACAAGTACAATAGAAAGAAAAGGAACAACTATAGGGTTTAAACAAATAACCAGCACTGAATTTAAAACAGAACTGCATGTACGAACATAACAGCCAGAGGAGGACAATAATCAGAAATGACACTCAGATAATAAATCCTACCTGTTTTTGATCAGGCGTAGGCTCATAAGGAAAATGAGAAGCAAATTCAGCTATGGCAGAAGTTTTAGGGTAAGGGGGCCTCTTCTGTTTTAACCTGTGGAGGTAAAGCTCCATCAAGTCAACAACCATCTTCTGGACAGCAATTTTACCCTTGATCCTTCTTCTCTCCCATGTGCTAGTGTCATTAAGTTTGCTCAACGACCGAGGTTTCTTGGTTTCATTTGGCCTGTGTAGGAAGAAAAAAATAAAGACCATGGCAGAAGTTTCAATTCAACTTTCCTACTATTGCTGGTTTTCTTGAAAGAAAGAAAATTGCAAAGGAAAAAACAGAGCTATATAAGTCGAAAACAAAAAATTAATAAATATATGCTTATGCCGCTAATCAATTATTTGTGCATACTTACTCAAGTGATATTAAGCATGTGCAATAGCCATGAAACTTTTGTCTATACTCTGAGATCACTAAGTTATTCTTTACTCCAATACTCACCATCAATTGAAAGAATACTCTAGCTAACTGTGGAAAGAGAATCAAAACTTAAAAATGCTTCAAAGACCCACAAATTATAGCGGTAGAGCAGGCGAGCCGCCTGGTTGACAGACAGCTTCGCCATCCCATCTGCATACTCGATGAATGCGTACTCAATCGGGTCCGGCGAATTCTTGGAGACATCGAATTTGATACCAATAAACCTGCCAACGCCAACCTTCTTATGAACAACGTAGTCCCCAGGCCGCAGCGTGTAAGGGTCGACCTTGTAGCTGATGCCGCCGTCCCTCATCTGATCGCCCTTGAGCTTCTGCAAGCCCCTCTGCTGCTGCACCTTCACCATCTGGATATACCGCTCCGCCTCCTCCGCCTCCATGGCTGGCTGCGGCGGCGGGAATGCCTCCCGCTTCCCATGGTCGCGGCGAATCCGCTCGTGAAGCGCAGCAATGGGGTCCGACTCGGGGTCCGCCTTCTCCGGCCTGTGGCGGTGCTTGGAGGAGGAGGAGGCGGGGGAGAGGGAGACGCCGCCTTCAGTGAAGACGGCGCTGGCGGTGAAAAAGGGGGGGGAGAAGAGGGGTCTGGGCTTGAGGGAGGAGGGGCGTACGAGGGGGAGGAGGG
>JAVDBV010011230.1:0-11039 GCA_032619315.1 Piper longum
TATATATATATATATATATATATATATATACACATACACACACACACACACACACCATATAGTGACCATAAA
Organism: Piper longum; assembly: GCA_032619315.1. NCBI lineage: Eukaryota > Viridiplantae > Streptophyta > Magnoliopsida > Piperales > Piperaceae > Piper > Piper longum. The sequence goes on from JAVDBV010011230.1 coordinate 73, forward strand.
TAAGAATAATATTAATAATTAAATATATCGTTAATAAAAATAATAATAAATAATCATATAACATGCATTAAATAGAACCAAAAATGCTAAGTGTGACAAAACTGATCGCTAATCTAATTAAGTCGGTTAACCCAACCCGGATCTACCCTCGGCATCTCAAGATTGTAATGCAAATATTCAATGCATGGATGAGATGTTACGCTCTAATGTTATTCTAAATGAATGATATAATATGAAATCCACATTCAAAAGAAAACAAGCCATTAAAAATTTGAAAAGCCACAATTTTTAAAACAAAATGGATAGTCTCCCCTAAAAGTGTAATAGGGGCCACTTTGTAAGCAACAAATAATATGTATATATAACGATAAAAACATAAAACATTGCTAAAACATTTTATTTCTTCACACAACATTCACATTATAACAATTTTTATGTTTCTTAGACGAGTCTTGCTTCATTTGCTCAACTTGTTCAGTACTATTCATAATAATAATCACACGCAGATCATTTCATGATTTTCACACCACATTTCTTGCAATCAAACATTATATTATTTATCCAAAATAAAATTTATAGAAATTCATCGCATCATATTTTCATTCCATCTCGACAAATATATGTGTGAATGTTACATCGGTGCTCCTCCATGGTCCTAATAATGCTCAGCCATTTAAACCCTCACCTACATATATAATACGAAAAATTAATAACGAGTGTTACTGGTCCAAAAATAACTAAATAATCAAAGTAGTACATGATAGATGACTCTCATGCTCAAAAAAATCAATCATACATTCTTCAACATTATAATCACTCATAGAGTCACTAATCAGGAGTCGTAAGGTTTGGCTTCCACAGTGTCCCATTATAATTGGTTAGGTCACTTGATCGGGTAAATAAGTGCTTAAGCCCACACATTAGACACTAATATTAGTCAAACTTACAATTAGGGATATGAAATTGGTTTACATGTGATTGTATCCAACTTTTACACCAAAAGGTAAAAGTTTGTCTGGCTAACTAATCCATAAGGAAGGATTTCACTTGATCTTTTTCCCCCTTCATTATTGAGAATTTGGCAAAGATCTTACTTTGTCCATTCAATATAACTAACACATAATTATATGATTAGAAGTATCTTTTATCATTTTAGACTAACTTATACAAGGAAGAATAAACTAAGTAATATTGGTAAAGAGGCTAGATATTATAGCTAAAGTGGTCACTGATGAACTAAGTCAATAAGGATAACTGTCTAGTATGATGATGACTACTCAATAAAATAAAAGTGGCTCAAACAAATGATGAGGTGTTGTAAAAGTTCCTCCTTAGAGCATGTTGGAAAGGGAGATGATGGAGTCATATAATTTAAAGGTCGGTTGTGTGTGCTATTTAATGAAGAACTAAAGAATAAAGTTTGACATGAAGTACATCACTCTAAGAATACAATCCATTTGGGAGTCTTGAAGATGAGCCAAGACATGAAAAGGATGTATTGGTGGCCAGATATTAAGAAAGATGTGGCTTGTTTTGTTTACAACTATTTAACTTGTCAACAAGTGGAGTTTGAGTACCAAAGGCCAGGAGGATAGCTACAACCTCTCAAAATATTTAAGTGGAAGTGGGAGAACTTAACTTGTGACTTTTGTAGTTGGGTTGCTCAAGACAAAGAAGAATAATGATGCTATTTGGAAGGTGGTAGATTGACTTATAAAAATAACTCATTCCATTTCAGCTAGGATGACAATGAGTATATAACAATTGGTAAAAATACACTTGGACAGTGTATTGAGATTGCACGGTATATTTATATCTATACAAGATGTAAGGTTTACAACCAGAGTATGGAAATAATTTTAAGATGCTATGGGCAAGGAATTGAAGTTTAGTACAACTTTTCATCCTCAAATCGGCATTCTATTAGAGAGGATAATTTAAATATTGAAAGTCTTGTTGAGGTCTTGTGTATTAGATTGGCAAGGAAGTTGATCGAACAAATTGTTAAGCAAGTTGAGCTAGTTAACAGGAGAATAAAAGATGCCCAAGATGGACAAAAGTCTAATGTAGACTTAAAAAAGGTGGCCACTGGAATTTAATGAGGGATAACTAGACTTCATAAAAGTATCACCAATTAGATGGGTAATGAAATTTGAAAAATCGGGTAAGCGAAGTCCAAGGTATGTGCGGCCATTTCAGATTCTTAACAGAGTAAGAGAAGTTTCTATTCAGTTAGCACTAACACCTAAATGGACTTAGCCACATGATGTGTTCCATTTGTCTATTTTGAATAAGTATATTCAAATTGTTTTACACAAAATTGACTACAAATATTTAGACATTATGGAGGACATGTCATATTCCCTACTCAAAAGAAAGAAATACCTTCTTCTTATGATTTTGAACAATATCATAGAAGTATTGGGCATAAAACTCCACTCTAAACTCATCCTAGGTAATCAGCTTCAATGCTTATGGTCCCCAAGATTGCTCTATGGGCAAAGTCCCACCAAATCTTGCCTAAACTCCCACCAACAATATAACCATATCATAACCAATTGTAAATATCAACAATATACTTAATCCAATTATCTTGTCATTAGATCAATCATACACCATTTAATTAATCTAATAGGAACTTATGCTTTCAAAACTAATTTTAAAACATGAATTTTTACACAACATCAACTCTCGGTCGCAATCATCTACTTACATCCAAATTCGATTTTCGGAAATGAGTTCTTTTATATCATCACCCATCTAACTAAAATCACTTAATTCATATTATAGACTGATTTCTAGATATGAGCTCCTCCATACTCTCAGTCCATTCACAAACAAGCATAGAAAATATTAATTTCCAAAAAATGTACCATATGTGAAAAAGGATTTTCAAATATTCTATCATATGCTATCTGCCTATTCCGTTTGTATTATATATATGTTATACACTCATCCTCATGAATAATTATTCGAGTTCACATCTAAACTCTTGGGTTATGTGCGACTAGCCAATCACACCACCCTCAATTTACCTCTCCACATTATTGCATAAGTGTTGTGTGTACAGTAGCCTCCTAACTCTAGTATTGGCCTACAATAAATGTCCAAAAATTTATTAGTACTATCCGTCAGTTTAACCAATCCCAAATCTTATTATTATTAAGCCTAGGCCTAACTGTTTCTTGGACTTAACAATTTATGAAAACATATAAAAACCAACATGCTTTAGTTTTCATTTCATTATCAATCTTACTTATCGCATTAATTTTCTTCCGCATTCCTTAATGTTAAATCACGATTCGATTAATCGGTTAGACATACAAAAACATCAAAGGAATCATAAAGCTTCCCAAATAGTGTATAAACATATTTGAATAGTTGCTTTTCTTCTGATCACAGCAATGAAGCAGACTTCTTATCTCAACAATGAAGCAAGTACTACACATCACTGCCTGAGGTAGTCTACATGTTTGTGTATTCACACATGCCATAAGCATTAATCCATATTCAACGATGATAATATTTATTCATAAATCACACATGAGCACTCAATCATATCATTAACGACATTAAAGAAACTTAATTAATGTGTTAAATATCATTAATCATCAATTAAGTATCAAAACATAAAATTGCTCACGAGGTCTGAGCATCTAGACGCTCTATTTCAAGGTTTCTGAATGTTCACCCTTTGGTCAAATAAGGTCATTTTACAACATGAAAATGTTTGAATGCTCTATTCCAGGGCATCTGGACATTCTAAGTTCAGCCAATGATCATGTTTTGTAGAATACCTAGTGTTTAGGCGCTTTGCTTTAGGGTGTCTGAACATTCTGTTCATTGCAATTAGATTTTCCAACATTCGTTCAAGGCCTAAATGAATTTGAAATTCATGAAATTTTAGCCCTAGCTTCTCCTAACACATCACATAATATTCCTCTATAAGGAATACCAATTTAGTTGTCTAGATCTCAAGTTGTCAACAAAGCTCTCAATGTAGATATAATTTTTCCAAATTTAACTAGATTTTTCAAAAACATTTCAAATCATCTCATAATTGAGTAAAACTTTATATTCTCTCTATATACATCATTACTGATAGTTTAAAACATTTCTTGATCGTAAGAGATTGGATCTTCATTATTATCAGTATGTTCTTCTTTTTTAAGATCAATTTTCATTGAAACAATACAAAATATCAAATAAAACATTCATTTTAAATTGTTTAACCCTAAATCATCTCTACCTAAATTGAGTTCATGATCCCAATCATAGTGTACATATATAATTCACATAATTAATCAATTATATATCATGAATACATGTCAAACAATCATTAACAATCATAAACAAGATGAACAATGATAATGATGCATGAATCTAATAGAGTAAACTTGTTTTAATAGAACTACTAACCTGATATTTGTGCAACCCTTCCTAAATCACTCCCACCAACGATCCCTAGAAACCAAAACTTTGGAGAGAATAGAACATCATAGAGGGAAGGAAGAGAGATAGAATGTCTAAAGAGAAGAGAAGAGAGGGCGTCACCTTAGGGAAAAACAAGAAAAGTGGTGCCTCTTCTAGCCGTGAATTACCTCCCTACTTTTCATCTCTTCCTTAACTACCCCTCCAACATCCTAAAATTCTTATTTAGACTTTAACCGTCCTATGCTATACAAAAAAGCCCCAAATTCAAATTTGGTCCAGCCCCATTAGCCAATGTTTCAACCTATTTGACTATCCCGTTTTTCAACATTCACTCCTCCTAGCTAACCTCCTTGACCAAATTAAGTGTTTCTATAAATTTTAGTCTCTTGTACAAAGTAAAATCAACATATCTCAATATAATTTAGATGTATTACATATTAAACCATGTTTCACATACAAAGAATATTATTTTACCTGACTGAAATTACTAAGCATCAATATATAATTGTCTAAAGAAACAAATATGTCCATATTACAATATCTATGAAAATTTGAATAAAATACTAGCTATTGCAATACCTCGTACTTGAACACCTTGGTGCTCTACCTGTTGAAACTTAATTTAATTTACAACAAACTAAATGTGCATACGCCCAGTGTGACTCAAGTCAAAGTTTTAAATTAGCGAACCAGTCGGTTCAACCGTTGATTTTATGACCCGCATGCTGAGCCGAGGGCAACCATGTGTTATGAGCGATGAGGGTGAAGTGTATGATAATGTTAGAAAATTGATAAGAAATGAGTTATCAAATTATATAACAGTATGGAGTTATTTTTTATGTATTTGATCTTAAAATTATTTTTAGGTCAATTAATGCATTAGGACATGTTATATAGTAGTTTAGGTGGGTTAATAGTTATAGAACATGTCATTTTGAAGTTATGATGTGCACTATATTTTATGAGATTTTTTCATATTTTTCTCAACTTTTTTTGAATTTAATAGGAGTTAGTTATTATTTTCAAGTCAAGTTGGAGTCGAGTCAACTTTTATTTACAAGATTGCCAACGAACTTCACCCAAACCCTTTCTTCCCTAACCCTGTCCCCGCCCCTTCCTTGCCACCGATGCCCCTCTAGCCACCACACTACTACCGATTGATGCCCCAAGCTTCACTGCAGCGTCATTGTGCTATCCCCAACTTCACTCGCCACTCGGCCTCCAGAACGCCGCAGTGCCAATTCTTCGCCAGCCGCGCTACTCTGCCACCTCCAAGCTATCAACACACTCCCTTTTCACCCCAGGAGTCTTTCCCTCATAAATGAGGGCTTCATCAAGGCCGATTAAGTGTCGATCGGACAAGCTGATCAACCTCAACTGACGCGTCGACTTTGACACCCTTAGCACCACCACAATTCGTCGCCGCTGATGCCCTCACCACCACCATAATCGAGTTGACATCATCGAGCCAATGCCAACCCATAGCCCTCATCGCGTCGCCGAAAAAGTCCCTACAAAGCCATTGTAAACTAATGAATAATTTCCATAAACCACCGAAAAACCAGATTCATTGAAATTTATCGAAAATCATTAGATTTTCGCCGAATTCACCCAACCAGACCCAATTTAAGTTCGGACAATGCTGACTACCAAATTCGAGTCTCAAACCACGCAACAAACTCTAGATGTCGCTGATTGTTGATGACGCGGGGTACAATTAACTCCGGCCTAATTACTTAAAAGTGATAAAGTACAACATGCTAGGATTTGATTGATTGATGTGATAAATATTTTTATTGTGAATAAAAAAGAAATACATGATATGAATTATATTAAAAAAATGCTATGAAACTAATTAAGTAAATTAAACAAGTATTGTTAATCAAATGTAACGTAGCTTAGAAAATCTGATAGGGATTGATGTGTATGACTTGATGTGATGAGTGCTTAGGTGTGAGTGTGATATAGGATGTGTGAATACATCGTAGTGGGCATCAGCTTTTAGCTTTGATGTGTAGGTACAGAGTAGGAGCTTGACGCCTAGGCACGTGGACATGATTGGAGCTTCTACTAGGTCCGTTTAGGACTCGCTTTTGGTTTGATTCCTCTACTCTCTCGTGATTTATTTTTAACAGATAAGTGGACATGTCAAGTGGTGGATTTATCGTATCCCAATCCACACGAGTCATTTAGCCATACTAATTTCCATGTTAATAATCATCGAGAATGAGATCCCTTGAATTTGTTTTCGAAAACTCAAATCCAGATTATGATGCCTTCAAGCCTATTATTTCCCAAGTGTACATATGATTTTATCGATGTTTTCTAGTGAGTTGTGAGATAAGGGAAATCGACGACCACGCTATGAGAGCCAGCGCAGGCCAGTCAAAGCAGTCTCTAGATTGGTGAACGGGTCGTTCCATTCCCAAGGTATCCGAACAACTACACTTTTGATTTCTTCAAACCCGGAGAAGTGTGGAGGATTACAAGTACTGTAATGCATTGCATATCTGACATGTGGTTTTTAAGGGTACTAAAGGCGCATGCCTGAGAATACTCGATTTTTGTGCTCAAGACCAGGAGTGATACGAAGGATGTCGAGGGCTGAAGGAAAAAAATTTGATTTTTCCCACTCAAGGATAGTTTTAAAGTTTCCATGGCATGAGAAGAGATAAAATGGGACGCTATCGAGCCGAGGTCGATAACTCCTAATTAGCGCCCTTATGAGAGATTCTATGATGAAGTATAAGAATATTTTTATTTAACAAGAGAATCAACTCTCTGGTACGAGATTGTTATTCGTTATTTCTGGACTAGTAACACTCGTTCTAACATTTTTCCATTATTATCTATGTAGGTGAAAATCTTGAAGTTTGGACACTGTTGGAACTCAGAGGAGTAGCGATGTACGATGCACACATGTACCTACCGAATAGAATTGATATTTTGAATGATGAATTGTTGTGAATGATGCAAAATGAATGTTATGAAATTTTTATTGTAGAAAATGATGAGTGAATTTGATAAAATATTTTGCATCTGATTGAAAATTGTGAATAGAATTGAGTAGGTTGAACAATGGAGTCTAGACTCGGCTTAGAAGATTAAAATATATAAGATGAAAATGTTGCAAGAAAATGTCGTGTTTTGCTGTGTTTTCCACTTTTTGTTATATATATATATATTGTTTATTGTTATAGGGTGGTTCCTATTGCACTTTTAATGGAGACTCTGTCTATTTTATTTTAAAAATAGTTAATTTTTAAAGATATTTTCACGTGTTTGTTTTGTTTTGAACCTGATTGCATATCATAGCATCCATTTAGAATAATGTTAGAACCTAAGCATCTCATCAATGTATTGTATGATTACATCATCATCTTTAGACATCAAGGTTTGATCTGAATCAGCTTAACTAAATCAAGTATATTACCCAATGGTTCAGTCGTCGGTAGGATTTTCTATTTTGTTCGAGGGTGAACTAAAATAGGGTGTGACACCTTGGATTGGAGTGCCTATGCGCTCAGGTGTATTAAACATAACCTAATTCACTGAGGGTTGATAATCTGAAACCAGAAGTCAGAGCGCCATAGAGTTCAGGGTCAGAACAATAATTTGTTTGTGATTGTTAATTGATATTTAATGATGATAAATCTATTAATTGAGCTTGTTTAATATTGTTATTGATATGATTGTGTGTATATGTGTGACTAGTGATTAAATAATCATTGTTGGATGGTGGATGCATATTCATGACATGTCATGGACACACATACATGTAGACTAGTTTTGGTAATGATGTGTAGTATTTGTTTCATTACTAAGACTAGGACACGTTGTTTAGACATATCGAAGCTCAAAAAAACAATTATTCAAGTCTTATTAGACGCTATTTAGAGAGATTTAAGATTCCTTCAATGTTTTTGTATATCAACCTTATTAATCAAAATGTAATTTAATGGTAACGCATGTGAAAAAAGCTTAACATGATTATGTAGGAATGGTAAATGAAATACAAACTAAAACATGTTGGGTTTATATAATTTTGTAAATTGTTAAATCCAAGTAATGACAAGGCTTAGGCTTAACTGTAATTAAATAGGGAATTTGTTAAATTGGCATATCATACTGATAAAACTTTGGGTATCCATCTTAAACAAATTCCAGAGTTGAGAGGATATTATGTACGCAACTCTTATAGTCACACCCTATTTTTCACTCCAAGGGTAGAACGAAGTGCACAATTATAATTTGGAAAACTATACGTTGGACTACTCTTGTACAAAATTTATAGAAGCGGAACTCAACCTTCGAGGAGGCTTAAGACGGGTAACCTTACAGGGTTTCATTGCATATGCATGCTACTTCATACAAGCATAGAGAGACTTTTAAACTTAAGAATTTTATATGATCACCCTTAGTCACAACAGAGGCAGAACCTCCCCTGCAACTATTAGTGGTGACTTTGAAAATGCTAGCAATCACTCTCAACTACGGAAAAGTTTCACCCCGGCTACAGCTTTGAGGTTGCATATTATGACATGAACCTTTTCTTACTACTTACTTCAAGTGGTTCATTACATTTCATAATTTCTTATATGCGGATTATTACAAAGAATTTGAACAAGAGTCGTGTTTACCTATTCCACATACCCAACATGTGCAAGAAAATAAAATAATTAAACACATCATCATCGGATGTTAGGGTATCAAACCCTAACACCCAAACTTCACATGGTATCAAATCCTAAGAAATGGACTTAACACAAATACAACAGGAAATCCCCCACTACAAGACTTTTGATCCATCCGCCTACGTCGATCAAAAAGGCTAAACACTTACATGTATTAGAGAAAAAAATCAGTAAACAAATAATTGATTACTAGCCCAATTGAGACTAGAAATATAATATTACTGGTAAATGGTATCTAAATACCCACGAAAAAGTTGTAGAAACTTTTAGAATCAGACAGGGTGGTAAACGAAGGCCGATGTGGCTACATATCATACCATAATTGCATACGAAGGAGCATCCTACAAACATATAAACATTCATAAAATATACATACACACGGATCAGAATACTCAATGGTAATGTGTCAATACTATAATGAGTCAAAATCCGGTCAACAATAACATACTCGTAGCCAATAGGATCTAATTTGATCATACTAAAGTATTCCATGTTCTTAATATACTAACGAAGAGCATGGTTATGTCAAATACACACTACTAGTAGATTCTATAACTGATAATTATAATCATACCAATTAATAAGTAACCAAGTACCACAAGTGAGTACCGATTGGGTTCCTCGATTAGTGTCATACTCCCACCCACCATGCATGTATAAAAAATATAGGAACATATATTAAGTTTAAAGCCTAGGTAAGGCCAAATCAAATAGCGCTAAAGTGTCACTTTTGTTTTGAATCTCATTTTTCAAAAAATTATCAAGGGATCTCTACCATGAAGTTTTATTAATTCGAAAAGTTGATAAAATAGTTGTAGATAGTGGGATTAAATAAATATCACTATGTCCTACAATATAAACAAAACAATTAAAGAACCAAGATGTGTGAGAAGAGCTCCAAGTCCAACCATAAGAAGCTTGACTCCACATGACTTCAGAATGAGACTAATGCTCAAATCATGCATAATGCATCATGTATAATGCATGTGTGCAATCATATGAATAAATTCTAAATGTAGCAAATGACATAACATATAAGGGCAAAAAAATAAATACACATCACATTAAATCAATCACATGTTGAACACATTGCAAAATGCAGTGCCTGACATGTTTATCGAGAATAAGATATCACTAAAATTATTAGTTACTTAGATTGCCGATTTATTTATTTAGACTTAAACTCAATGGTAATTCTGCTGTAGCGACTTCACATTAATAGAAGATGAAATATATAAAATCACCCAATAGCCATAAGTAAATAATTAAGACCAAGAAGTGAGGATGTGTGAGAACTCTTGTCCAAAATGCCCCAATAACATAAGTTGTTATTAAATTAATGAGATGGTGCATAATTGATCTAATGATGAAATAAATAGTTATCTAACTTGGTGATAATTATTTTTTGTTAAGTATTGTTATATTGTTGGTATGGAATGGCAATTACTTTATGTCAAGATTTATAAGTAATTAACTACATCGTTTTATTATTTATTTACTACAAATATGAGTAGAAGACTCAACACCTACTACTGATCGAACCGTTTATATTATTCACAGGCAATGAATACTAAAGCTAAGCCACGGGATACTAAAATCAACACATAGAGTTCATACATATTTTTATTATTGGTTAGACTTTACGCTTGTAATAAAGACGTAATTAGTGGACATAGTTGTTGATTCGGTATATTGGACATGGGTGCGTTATTTTATGATCATGGACTTATTATAGTATATATTACAGATGATATTGACAATGATCGGTGTGTATATATATATATATATATACACACCGATCATTGTCAATATCATCTGTAATATATACTATAATAAGTC
>JAVDBV010011231.1:9961-19983 GCA_032619315.1 Piper longum
CCCCCCCCCCCCCCCCCCCCCCCCTTCTTCACAGAGTTAAGAGAAATTAGAAAGCCTTGTTGTTCTTCATCTATTTTGTGAGTCACTTTGATATGGTCATCTTAGTCATTATAGATAGCTAAATTAGCAAATTGGGAATTCAGCTTTCACACTGGATTCATCTTAATGATATATTTCATCAATCTCCACTGTATCATCCATATGCTGGAAATATTTACTCGTGGATTCCTACTTTAGTGCCTCTGCTACAACATTAGCCTTTCCCAAATGATAGGTTATGATAAAGCTTAAGTAATAGTCTTTGATGAACCACCTTCTTTGCCTAGCGTGTACCACCTTCTTTGTCAAAGGTTCAATTCGTTTTGAGTAAAGATATATTTGAAACTTTTATGATCAATAAAAACCTTAAATTTATCTCCATAGAGGTAGTGTTTCCACACTTTGAGTGCAAAAGCTACAACTCCTAATTCTAAATTATGAGTAGAGTAGTTCTTTCCATGCACTCTTAGCTGTCTAGAAGCAAAAGTTACTAATACCTTGCCATTCTGTCTAAGTACTACTCCATACATAACCTTGGTTAGAAGCATATCAATAGATGACAAATCCTTCAACTCCTTGACGTAAAGCATGAACTGGGTGGTTAATATACATTCCTTAAGTGTTTGGAAACTTTTCTTACAAGCCTCAGCCCATGAGAATTTCCGATCCTTTTTTGTCATGAGAATCTCCTATAATATAGCTTGGAAGTCATAAAAGGCTTCTTATTTCTATACATTCTTTGCCTAATTCAAATCCATAATTACTGCCACCTTTGATGATTGGAACAGCATCTTTGGAGATAATATCACCAAGAAATAAAACTTTTTTCATCTAAAAGTCACATTTACTAAATTTGACACAAAGTTTTTTCTTCCATAGGATTTCAAGTGTTATCTAAGATGTTCTTCATGAAGTTTTCTACTATGAGTTTAGATTATAAAATCATCTACAAAGACAATAAAAAATTTATCTAAAATAACCATGGAAAAACCTAATCATAAGGTCCATAAAAGCTGTTGAGCATTAATCAAATTGAAGGCATAACTGAAAACTCGTAATGCGTGTACCTTGTTTTGAAAGCACTTGATCCGAAAAAAAAAATTAATAATGATAAATAGTCGATGCGGTAGGATTGAACGTTGGAAAATTAATATTTCCATTTAAATTATTCACCCGCTATCCGGTTAATTATTAATTACCCGGTTAAGTGTAAGGTATTATTTAACCAGTTAAGTATCGTTTAACCCGTTAAGTGAACCATATTATTTAGTCATTTAACCAGTGAAGAGAACCATTCCATTTAACCGTTTAAACCAGTTAAGTGAACCGAATCAATTACCCGTTTACCTAGCAAAGGGAAACGCGGGTGAAGTGTGTTTTCACATAGCCTAATAGTCATTTCATTATATAAGGAGAAGGGGAGGCATCATTCTCATGATTTTCCTTCAACAGACGTCGGCTTCCTCCTTTCTCGGGTAACTTTCCTCCTCTTCTATTTCTAAGTTTTCATGCATAAATATATTTGAATTTAAAAAATAAACTTCATAATCATGGAATTAAAGTTTTAAATCAACAAGAAAGGAAAGAACTACTGAAATAAAATTGGAAATCTGTCCATTGATTGTAAGTGACAGCTGTTGCATGAAATCATGAGCATTTGCTGTCCAAGTTGCTGCATCAACGTCCTTGTGCATAAGGTGATGTAGATAGATTGAATTTCCATTGAAATTGCAAGCCAAGAAGGCAGCTTGACCTGCTGACTTGGAGCAGCAGCACCACGGCAAGGGAGTCACAAACTCATGGTGTTGCAAGTAGCAACGGCGTGGGTTTCTCTTCTCCTTGTGTTGGGTCGTTATGCAGAAAGGAGGGGACTGGTTGGGCGGTGCTACTGGCCAGAAACTGGGTCGCTTTGGGTGCAGGTCAGGGTCGCCTTGGGCGTTGGCCAAATGCAGGGACGCCATGGGAGAGGGTCACCTTGGTGGTGCAGGACAAGGTCGCCATTGGGGAGCTGCTGTAAAGTTTGGATGTTTGGGCATCCAATTAAGTTGCTGGAGAAGGTTGCAGTGGATGGAGTTGTGGTCTTGTTTTGGGGGTTGAAAGAGAAGAGGTCTAGGCTGGTTGGTGCATGAAGGACGGATCTGTTTTGGTGGCGAAAACAAAGCTCAAAATAGAGGACGAACGTGAACGGAATCACAATTTCAGGCTACGATTGTGGGCAAAACCGATAGTAGTGGCCAAAAGTCCTGGTCAGGGTCAGAGTTGGCACGGAGCTGAGTTGATTGGCAAGGGTGGCTTGGCCGGCGGCGGCTTGCCATCGATATACAGTCCATCGGAAAACACCCCAATTCACAGCTATTTTGGAGAAAAAGAGAGTAAGAGAAGAAGATGGCAATTTGGTAAATATAGGTTGACTCGATACGGGTCGAGTTAAAACATGATATTAACTCATAATAAAACCTTAAAAATAATTAGTCTAATGGGTTACGGTTTAATAGGCTAAACTAATAAATTATTATACAAAATTTCCATAATTAATAAAATATGGTCATAATAAACGGTTAATGATTAATTGGCTTATTGCAAGTGATTAAATTAAATAAGGAAGGTTTCAACCTAATTGAATAAAATAATTTACAAATAATTGTGTTAGTGATATCTTTAAATTAAGATAATACAAATCAGTTAGGGAGTATACCAAAAATAGTAATGGGCCCGCCTTTACAATCAATAGTATTATCTATGTAGTATAGGTGATCTGGGACGCCTGTGCGATATGGATAATAGTGTCATGGGACAGTATGCCACACTGTAGCAATGCATCTGAATGGAAATGCTTAAAAATAATAATAATGATGAAAAAAAATTATTTTTTAAAGAACCATAACGGAATAAATTTTCAGATGGCAGACACTCATAGGAAGTCAAGCCAAGCTGCGCAGTCAGACTCGAACGTGGAGAATGTATTGGGCCAGATCTTGACGGCCATACAGGGAGTGACGCAGGCTTCATAAAATACAAATTCTGTGGTTCACAATATGGTTCAGCGGTTACCGGGAATGGTAGCAGGGAATGGAGCCTTAAACTCGGCAGCGGGTCCCAGAATCATCCCAGATGGTGATCAAGGGAGTGCCTAAGGGCAAGTAGGGTTAGCTGACCCAGGCGAGCGAGGGGAACATCCAAACCCAGTGCCACCGGTAGCCCGACAAGTAGTACCGCCAGCTGTGGATGATAGTGATCGATACACTGTGGAGAAGTTTCGGAAGAATGGAGCTGAGGTATTCATTGGAGGGATTGACCCAATGAAGGCAGAGAGCTGGATTGACATTACCGAAAAAGCCTTTCGAGCTCTCTTTGTGCCCCACAGCCATCAAGTGCAGTTGGCAACATGCATGCTTCAGGAGGAAGCATCTTACTGGTGGAAATCCATGGAAAAGTCCACCTTCTATCGCCGTGAGACCTCATCCATCTCATGGGCAGATTTTGTAACAACTTTCAATGGACAGTACTTTTCGGAGTCCATTGTTCAAAAGGAAGCACTGGAATTCGCCACTCTGGCTCAGAGGAAATATTCGGTCATGGAATATGCTAAGAATTTCTTGTCGTTGGAGCAATTTTCACCTAGTATTTTGGCAACTGACAAGGCTAGAGCAGACAAATTCTCCTAGGGGTTGAAGCCAGAATTGAGGAGTAGGGTTGCGACGGCGCCAAGAGGCGCTATAACCGAAGTAATTGAGGCCGCCACTACTCATGAATTGGTGTACGAGCATGACCTTGCACAGAAACAGGGGAGTGCTACTATGCAATATAGGAATGCCAACAAGGGTGGTAGCAAAAACTAGTCGGTAGAACACCAGTAGCAGAACTATCAAAGGAACGTCGATGGGAACCGCAAAAGAAAATTTTGGGAGATTCTGTATCGACTATGTAAAAATTACAACAAGATGCATTCAGGGCCGTGCAATGATCCCCGTAGGTGCTACAACTGCAGAAGGTTGGGACACATGCAAAAGGAGTGTCGTCCGCCTCCGAAGCAACAACCAGAGTAGCCGGAGAAAGGAAGGGCACCAGCTCCTATTCACTACCCGGCACCTGCACAACTGGCAGATGAAGTGAAGGCAAAACTTTATGAGGTTGAAATCGAGATGTTGAGGAGGATGACCACACAGTTCGAGGTAAAATTCTGATTCAAAGTGTTAGTGTAGATGTTTTATTTGATTCGGGATGTACACATTCATTCCTTTCATCCCGATTAGTTAAGAGTTTATGACTCAAAACATCTTCATTATCCAATACTTATAAAGTCACCACTGCAACTGGGGACGGTGAAGTCAAAACGTTAGGAGTGACTAACCTATCCTTAGATGTACAAAGGTCATTTTCCAAGGGTCATTGCATGATCCATCTTCTTGTATCTTGTCGATCAGTGAGGCAACCGAGTGGTTCAGTGAGAGTTGTCAAGCCTTGTAGGCTAACCTAGTGGGGTCTAATTCCGAATCCAAAGAATTGTCCATGATTCCTCGGGTAGTAGAGTTTCTGGACGTATTCCCAGATGAACTTTCAGGGTTACCTCCTAAGAGAGTAGTGGACTATGTCATTGACCTAGCACCTGGAATAACACCAAATTTCTAAAGCACCATACCGTATGGCTCCAACTGAATTCAAAGAGTTAAAGAGTCAACTAAAAGAGTCTAACTACTGCACCAGTCTTGACTTTGCCAAATGGCAATGAAGGATTCGTAGTCTTCAGTGATGCATCTCTAGTGGGGTTAGAATGTGTCCTTATGCAAGATGGTAAGGTGGTGGCTTACGCCTCATGCTAATTGAAGATATGCGAGCAAAATTATGTGACCCATGACTTGGAACTGGCAGCAGTGGTTTTTGCTTTGAAGATATGGAGACACTATTTGTATGGAGCCCAGTTTGAAGTCTTCACTGACTATCAAAGTTGTGCAGTAGAAGTGTGGTGGGCCCATAACCCACAGATCCCAGGATCGACAGAAAAGTTATGCTGGTACTCGAAGGAAGGATCTAGAGTTCCAAGTTGGGGAGTGTGTGTGTACCTAAAGACATCTCCTAGGAAGGGAGTGATCAGAATTTAGAACATCAGGGAAGTTGAAGCCAAGATTCATATGACCCTTTGCAATCCTGGATCGAGTTGGAAATTGTGCATATAGATTAGCATTACTACCAAGCCTCGATGGGGTACACAATGTTAACCTTGATTGTCCTCTTAAAGCTATAATATTTCGGGGACGAAATATTTCTATGTTGGGGAGATTGTAAAGACACGAAAAAAATAATAATAATGATAAATAGTTGTCACGGGAGGATCGAACGTTGGAAAATTAATATTGTCATTTAAATTATTTACCCGTTGTCCGGTTAATTATTAATTACCCGGTTAAGTGTAAGGTATTATTTAACCGGTTAAGTATCGTTTAACCCGTTAAGTGAACCATATTATTTACTCGTTTAATCAGTTAAGTGAACTATTCCATTTAACCGTTTAAACCAGTTAAGTGAACCGTATCAATTACCCATTTACCCGGCTAAGGGAAACACGGGTGAATTGTGTTTTCACATACCCTAGCCGTCATTTCATTATAGAAGGAGAAAGGGGTCGTCATTCTCATGATTTTCCTTCGACAGAAGCCGGCTTCCTCCATCCTCGAGTAATTTTCCTCCTCTTCTTTTTCTAAGTTTTCATGAATATATATATCGGAATTTAAAAAATAAACTTGATAATCATGGAATTAAAGTTTTAAATCAACAAGAAAGGAAAGATATAAACTGAAATAAAATCTGGAAATTCGTCCATGGATTGTAAGTGACGGCTATTGCATGAGATCATGATCATTTGCTGTCTAAGTTGCTGCATCAACGTCCTTGTGCATGAGGTGATGTAGATAGATTGAATTTCAATTGAAATTGCATGCCAAGAAGGCAGCATGACCTGCTGACTTGGAGCATCAGCACCATGGCAAGGGAGTCACAAACTCATGGTGTTGCAAGTAGCAACGGCGTGGGTTTCTCTTCTCCTTGTGTTGGGTCGTTGTGCAGAAAGGAGAGGACTGGTTGGGCAGTGCTGCTGGCCAGAAGTTGGGTCGCCTTGGGTGCAGGTCGGGGTCGCCTTGGGTGGTGCTGCTGGCCAGACGCGGGGTTGCCATGGGAGAGGGTTGCCTTGGTGGTGCAGGACAAGGTCGCCATTACTGAGCTGCTGTAAAGTTTGGATTTTTTGGCATCCAATTAGGTTGCTGGAGAAGATTGCAGTGGATGGAATTGTGGTCTGGTTTTGGAGGTTGAAGGAGAATAGGTCTGGGCTTCTTAGTGCATGAAGGACGGATCTGTTTTGGTGGCAAAAATAGAGCTCAATACAGAGGACAAACGTGAACGAAATCACGATTTCAGGCTACGATTGTGGGCAAAACCCGATATTAGTGGCTAAAAGTCCTGGTCGGGGTTAGAGTTGACACGGAGCTGAGTTGATTGGCAAGGGTGGCTTGGCTGGCAGCGGCTTGCCATCGATATACAGTCCATCGGAAAACACCCCAATTCACAGCTGTTTTGGAGAAAAAGAGAGTTGAGGAAGAAGATGGCAGTTTGGTAAATATGGGTCTACTCGATACGGGTCGAGTTAAAGCATGTTATTAACTCATAATATAACCTTAAAAATAATTAGTCTAATGGGTTACGGTTTAATAGGCTAAACTAATAAATTATTATACAAAATTTCCATAATTAGTAAAATACGGTCATAATAAACGGTTAATGGTTAATCGGCTTATTACAAGTGATTAAATTAAATAAGGAAGGTTTGAACCTAATTGAATTAAATAAGTTACAAATAATTGTATTAGTAATATCTTTAAATTAGGATAATACAAATCAGTTAGGGAATATACAAATAATAGTAATTAATTATTATTTATAAATTAATAATTATTTTATTAATTGTCAAGTGAGAATTGTAATGGGTATATTTAATGTAAAATGCTAAAAATTACTTAAATGATTATGTCACATGAATAATTAATTATTTCACTAGAATTGTTGAAAATTAAATATTTAATGTGGCATATTATATATTGACAAATTTAATATTTATATTAGTCATGTAGTTGCATGCATTTTCTATGCGAATAAATTATACTTATGTATAATTTTATGTTCCCATTCAGATTAGGATTGCGGTCGCCGTGCGAGATTATCTACAAACCAGGTCTGTATAATTATCAAAATATTGTATATTCCCTTCTCGTAGTTCTGGTCGGCCTGAGCCCAGATTCGACCACCATGCACCTTGTGAAATCGGGGTCAATTAATTGATTTAGTCCGACACGGGGCCGCAATTTTTTTTAAATGATGATAAATGGAGTGTAGCGGATACTTCCCCGCATGATAATAAATGGAGTGTAGCGGAATGGCTCCCTGCATGATAATAAATGGAGTGTAGCGGAATGCCCCCCCCGCATAATAATAATTGGAATGTAGCAGAATGCCTCCCCGGATAATAATAATAGTAGGAGTGTAGCGGAGTGCCTCCCCACATAATAAAAAGACTTTGGAATAGGGAGTATATTTGATTTGTTTCCTTAATTATACAGCTTAGTGGTTTTATTATTAACAGGGAATTGCCTCCGCAGGTATGCAGGTACTGGCATAGATTGAGAGTGGGGTTGGTGGATCTTTTACCATTGAAGATTCGAAGAAAATGATAATGCATTGGACTTCCTTTTTATTTATTTGAGTTAGAAATGTGTCTATCGGAAATGGTCTAAGACTGTGGGACAATTATTATTATGTCTTTTTAAAACATAGTTTACTTTGAATGAGTTATACTTATGGTTTGATTTTTAAGTAACACCCGGCCAGCTAGGCCCACACTATTGTAAAAAATGGCGGGTCGTTACGGCACTTTTCGTCACATTTTCTTCATTTTACTCGAAATTGATGCTATCCTGATTTTATGTCACTCTTGGAAAACACGCCACCAGATATTGGTTGTTCAAATAAGTTATTAATCTTTATATGTGTATACTTGTTCTTGACTATGACTTAATTTAATAGCCGATAATCTAGACAAAGCCAAAGTATACTATCTTTCTCCTTTAGAAAAAGCTTTGAAGCTCCCCAAGGTGACAAACTAGGTCATGTGAAACCCTTATCCAGTAGTTCTTTCAGTTTCTGAATCTCTTTGAGTCCTTGACGTTCTGCAAGTGTCATTCTATAGAGTGCCTTAAATACGGGAGTAGTCCCCAACAATAAGTCGATAGAAAACTCCAATCCCCCATCTGGATGTAATCTTGGTAGTTCCTTTGGAAAGACATTCAATAATTCTGGCACAATCCTCATTTAAGATGAACCTTCGAATGTTCTGACTTTTCCTTCACGTTAGCAAAAAACCCTTGACATATGCCCTGTAGATGCTTAGTTACCTTGACGTATGAGGTATGTAATAGCTGATTCTCTACATGTTCTCCCCTAATGAAAAGTTTCTTGCCGATTACTTATAGTTAATAGCAGATCTAATATTATAGGTTTCAGACCTAATTCTGTAGCATGTCTATATGACATATATGAATTAATGCAACCTGAATTAAATAAGAGTAAAGCATGAGTTTCATAAATATTAATCATACCCTAAACTATTTAATTCCATGCCTCATCTCCTTCATTAACTGCATTACAATTGGGTAGAACTAGGGCTTTTTGATCCTTATTCTTTGGGCAATCCTTCTTTAGATGTCCAGCTTCTCCACATAAGAAACACTTACTAGAATTCTTCAAGCATTTCCTATCGTGTCTCCTCTTTCAATTCTGACAAAATGGTTCGTTATTGATCTCATTCTTGTTACGATTGCCATTGTCATTTATCTTCCTTATATTGTTGCCACCATTCTTGCTAGCTTGCTGACTCAGTATTGTGAGTTGGTTTAGGGTTGGCTGAACTTATTGCTCCAGTCTTGGTCTTCTCCTACTTGTTGAGAGGTCCATACTAAAACCTGCTCAGCAATACATGCAGCTCCTACTGCCCAGCTATTAGCTGCTCTTTTAATGGCCATACAGTCTTTGAGTGTCAATCAATGTTCCCATACAAACTGGTACATGTGAAAACGTATTGATGGAGCAAAACATTCAAGCTGAACAAACTTCTACTCAAATTCCATTATTGTGTGGTCCATATCTTGCTTCAAATTTGTGAACTCTATAGCTTTCTGATAATGAACCTCCTCTAAATAGTAAGTATTATTAAACACATCTACGAATTCTACCCATGTGATGGTGGTGTCAAATTGACAAAGTTGGTCCCCTGAAGTGCCTCCTAAAAGAATGCATCTTCTTCCGCAAGCATACAGGAAGCTAGCCTCACCCTTGATTCTCTGACACCTCCATGGCTACAAAAGTTTTGAGAATATTAAGGATGCAAGCTTTAGCATTTTAAGGATCTATAGTTCCCTTGAATGCCTTTGCACAATTCTTGATTAATTTCTCTAAGGTGAAAAGTCCTTACTATTCTGGTGCATCTACAATCGAAACAAAGACTGATACTGATAGTTCCCAACCCATTGCTTCTACGCTCCAGTAGTTGCGTACATGTAAACATGTCTAATCAGTATCTCATACAAGGGACCGAGTCCACTAGTTTTATTTGTAGTAAATAATATATAGGAAAACAAGACTAAATTCAATCGATTAAACTCTATAAAACTCAACTAAACGATGATTAAAAATAATACTTAACAAATCAGATGAACATGTATAACAATTATTTAACATAAATAAGATAATTTCATAACTTGATTATCCATCCTTGATAAATTCAACCCCTTGTGACTGACTAGTTAGTGTATGAATTTCAAGTTAAGGCTTCTGTAAAATCATAATTTGGAGTTAATTAAATTAACCATAAAACACTAAGTTAAATATCCTTTCAACTAAATTGGTCTTGGTAAATAACCATAAAACTATTAAGTCCTTCAGCT
>JAVDBV010011239.1:0-12330 GCA_032619315.1 Piper longum
GGCGGGGGCGTCTGCAACAGGGGAGGGGAGGAGCGAGGTGGATAAGAGAGGGGTGGCATCTGATGGTAGGACGACGAGTGGGCTAGAGGAAGGGCAAAGTCAAGGTGGATGAGGGGAGGGGTGGCGGTCGACAGCGAGATGGCGGGGAGGGGGGTCTGGGAGGAGGGGCCTCCGCAATGGAGTGGCGGCCGCGACTGGGTGGTAGCTGGGCGGGATGGCGGCCGCCGACGTAGTTAGGGGAGTTTTGCTTTTTTTTTTTAAACAATAGATTTGTGCTATCTTTGTAATGGAATGACCTAGATCAAGCTCGGGGCCCAGATAAAATTCTGGGGCCATATATGGGCCATCTATATATATATAGGATAATATAGGGGTTTAAACGAGTCGAGTAGGGGTGTGCTTGAGTTTGACTTGACATAAAATGAGCCGAGCTGAGCTTTAATGTAAACGAGCCGATCAGATCTTGTCCAAATTTATGATATTTGGGCTTGATTCAAGCCAAGCTCGAACCTAACGAATGTTTATGTGCTCAACTTATATAGGATTCATTTTTTTTTGAACACTATATAAGTTCAATGTGACCTTAATAGTATTTACGACCCGACCCAAGCCGAAAATTTTTTCAAGTTTGAAAACATCAAATTTGAGTTTCGAGATGAGCCGACCTGAACACTCTTTTGCTCATGCTTTGTTCATTGCTTAACGAGCTTATCTATTTCAAGTCAAGTATTTTTTCGAGCACAAAATTAATAAATGCGAGCCGAGTTGAGCTGAACTAAATACAAAAAATTCGCAAGCAGGCTTATCTCGTTTACACCTTAAGATAATGAAACACACCAACATGAACCGAACTAAAATTCGAAGAACCTTTGGGCGTTTTTGTTTTGGTGTATCGGATCTTTAACCGGACGCCGTCAATCCACCGTCAACTCGTCGCCGGTAGCCTCTTCTCGCCTTCCTTCCTCATCCACTTAGTTGTTAACGCCGCCGCACCTAAGCGGCCGGCGACCTCCGCCGTCTACGGCCGTCCGTCCATCTCGCTTGCCTCCCCGATCTCTGAGGTCTGCTTTCTTCTCCTTCTTCATGTTTTTTTGCATTTTTCTTAGTTTTTTCTTTTCATTTTTCTTCATCTCTTTGGATATCACAAGTTGTGGATTGTGTAAGTGTGTGTTCATATGGTTCTGTAAGATTCTATGTTATCCTCGTTGATTTTTCTTAAACTTTTAATGCATTTTTTGTTGAATCTGGCGCTCTAATTATCTGTGGATGACTCTGTCGTTAGTAGTTGTTAGTGGTGATTGTTATCTACTCAGATTGCGCATTCTTATCTTAATCAAACTTTATTTTTTTAAAATTTTTTTGGTATGTATTGTCTGATAATTTTCGTAGCAGATAACACGGATATTAGATGGTTAACAAGTAGGTTTATAACTAGATATGCGTGTAATATTTAACATATTGGGCGTTCTTTAATCATGCTTGATGTTTGTAAGATTTTATTCTGATTTGGGCAAGTATGGTGTCTGTAAGATATTACGTTTGAAGTTTGAAGATAACAGACGCAATGATGACAGTGGTTGGAGCTGGTGCCCATGATTTGCTTTTAGTTAAGGATTCGCGTTTCTTTGCTGTCCATTCCCTGCACTTTTGTAGAATTCTACCGAAGTACCAATTTGCAGATATGAGTTTGCGAAGATGTGCCAGATTGGAGTTTCCTTGTCAAAAATCTTTAATCTTTGGAGTTGGGTTGGTTTTGGGTTATCGCTGGCAAGTCCACAGTTATGAATCCATTGGTAAGATCCAGCTCCTTTTTTACTGATATTTTATTTTTCATGCTGCTCTCTTTGATGTGGAATAGTTGTTTGTTTATCTCAACTGTTAGGTGATAAAACTGAAATTGGAAATCAGAGGGATGAAGAGGATCGTCCTAACCTGGATGCACTTCTCTCTACATTTGAGATTCTGTGTATTGTCCCTTCTGCAATTCTTTCTATTGGTTGTGCGGTGAATTATACATTTTTGGGCCCTAATAAGTCTTTCCAGCCTTCCTTTCTGAACAAGCTTTTTGCCTGGCATTGTGTGTTTTTGGTGGGTGCTGTTGCAATAAGCTCTTTCATTCGTTGGAGGCAGTGGAAAAGAATTTCTAAGGTCCCATACATGACAGGAAGTGAGAGTTTCAATCTAATTGACAGAATTGAGAAGTTAGAAGAAGATATCCAGAGCTCAGCCAGGATTATAAGAGTTCTGACAAGGCAGGTTGAGAAGCTGGGGATCAGATTTCGGGTGACTAGGAAGACACTGAAAGGACCAATAACTGAGGTACTTGTCCTATGAAACTATTATTGTTTAAATTTTTTCTCTCTTAAGATATAGCAAGTTTCTATAGTAAGACAAAAATTGAGTTCTTTTTTTTTTTAAAGTAATGCGGATAAGCTTGCTCGTTGGTGCTTTTATGGAAAAATTGTAGTGTTCTATTGTGACGTTTAGTGTTCATTCTTTACGAGAAGGTAGTTAGCAAAACTTAGATGACAGCAGTGGAGTGTAAACATCAAGCACCAGGTTGAACTAAAAAGAGTGTTGCTAGGAACAAAGTGTATGCCCACTTCAGAGAAAATTTTGGCCATAATAGAGCCATGTGGTGGAAGTTAGGATATCTTATAATTATGCTGTGTGAAAAGTATGAAGTCACCTTTTTTACCTAATTCGCTTGAGGAAATTACTCTAACGTGTTTTATGTCTTACAATGTGCATACTGTACCAGTTGTCCATGTACTTGAGAACAGCTCCTGGTTTTACTGTCTAGGAGAAGTAAATTTTGATAATTCGAAAGTATCAAAATGTGCTAGATTTATGTCTCTGTAGATTTTGTAGCTGTATTCTTTGTTATGGAGCTGCTGCATCTTTGCATGGAGCTGTAATTTTGTACAAATTTTGCAGTATGCTAGCAGACTCATCGTCCATGGTTTCTTACCATTATGGATCACTTAGCACCTTAAGATAGATGGTTCATGTATGATGTCAGAAACACTGCCAGATAAAATCGTAACTACGATACCTGAAATAGAGCATACCCTTCAGCTTTATAACTGCACAATTATTTTACTGATCAAGATGTTAATATTGCCTTGGGTTGCATTGTTGGAAGGGTGCGATATAGGAGGAGATATTTAATGGGAATATAGCTGCTGGTTGAGTTGAGGCAATTGTTTCTTAGAAATAATAGGACACGGCATAGGAAGAAACTGGAGGCAACAAAGAATAGTTTTTGTTGCTTTCATAGTGTTAGAGCTCAGTAATGAATGTAGTAGTAATTTCATGGGTACAGACTGCAGCTTTGGTTCAAAAGAATTCAGAGGCAACCAGAGCATTGGCGTTGCAGGAGGACAATCTTGAGAAGGAACTTGGTGAAATTCAGAAGGCTTTACTTGCTATGCAGGTAAGTGCAAATTGGGAATTGACTATTAACTAAAATCATGGGCTTTAGTCATGACTCATGATTCATAAAGCCTCTGTTTTCTTACTGCCACTTACCATTGACTTTTCGTTTCTGATGGGCAGGACCAGCAGCGGAAGCAGCTAGAGCTGATTGTTGCAATAGGGAAGTCTAGATTGTTGAGAGAAAGCGGACAAAACCATGTTGCAGGAGATGACGGGAATCTGTCACATAGTTCTAAATCAGAGACGAGAGAGGCAGAGAATATGGAAGGCGATGGCGGCCAAAAAGATCTGAAAGCAGTTTAGATTTTGGGGACAGCATAAACGGACTAAAACACCACCACGATTTGTTTCTTCTTGATGCGTGCAGCAGGATCATATTTGTCATGAATCAACTGGTTTTACTTGCTATTCTTCAGAGCCATGCGTCTAATTTCTCGGCCGACTTGTATTAATTGAGAAGAGTATGTAAAGTTAATTTCCAGTGTTGTAGCACACTTGTCATAACTACTAACAGCATAAAAATGTGGGATTCCCCTCGTCGTCTGAGTCACTATTTTTTACCGGCCAGGTTGGTTATCAGCCATTAACATGCTTAATTCTTTGCTGTACCAGGGGAAAGAAATGTTGAATGATTTTTTGACGCCATTCTTGTATATATTTGTATGAACTTTCATATCCTGCAAGAAACGGTACCAGAACCTTTCTCCTTCAAATAAAACAACTTCGACACAAATAATGGAATGTTCCTGAGACTCATCCACTAGTCTTTTCACCGAACAGATATAAACCGAAAGAACATCTCCCATTTCTGACTTCCCCTGAGCAAGTTCAACATAACACTTAGACACAGAATTAACAAAGATATGTCATCTTATTGTCAATGACACGAACGTTCTATTGTGAACATATTGCAGATTATGAATTGATTACACTACAAAAAATAAATTCTACATTTTTGTCCCTGCTATTTTTAACGGTGGAAAAAACTATAAATTTTTTTTTACATTTGAAAATATATGAAGGTGAATATGCATAAATTATATAATTCTTCACCTTAAAAAATGTTCATAAATCTTAAAACGTGGAGTAAATTTTCTCTACGTTTTTTTGGCCCAAGAGTAAAGTTTGAAAATTAAAACATACTTACCTTTAAACATCTTAAAATATATAAAAATAAATCTTAGCTTTGTCTCTGTTTTAAAAATTAGTATGGAGAAGATATGGAGGAAATTTTATTTTTCTTCACTATATTCTTTTGAAACACGGAGAAAAATTAATTTTTTTTTAAAGTTAGAATAGATAATAACAAGGTAGGTCCTTTTCGCCCATTCTAATGTCTGATGATATGATAAAAAGTTAATTCAGCAAGTTTTCCTCTTACATCTACTTTGGTCTTCCTTTCAGAGACGCACGCACATAAGAAAACATCTGCCTAGAGTTTAAATTTTAATTTATCTCCAGCGACCCTTTTCACAATTTCTCTGATTTCAGTGTTCACGTCTCTGTAATTACCTCAAGCAGTTTTCTGTCAACAAATTACATGGTTCACAGACTCTTTGAGTATTAAACTAGAGAAATCAGCAGTAGATCTGGATTTTTCGTGAACTTTTAAGGTTTAATGACGGCAGTCAGGAGTGAGGAAACAACACCCAATGAACAACCAGGTGTTTAATATTGTGTAAAAAATGTCTTTCCTCAATAATCACGTTCAAATTGGGACGGTTCTTTTTCATAAAGTTGTCATTAAGCTTCACGGCCCAACAGCCCCTGACGTCCAAGTGCTTCAGCTGCCTACAATGTGAAATGATCGCGAGTCAGCTCTGAGTCGAGATACGCATATATCAGATCTCCAAATGGGTGAGGTTGGGCATGGAGGTAACAATTGCATGGGCTTCTTCATCTTGGTTCCTATCATGCTCTAATGTGTGCATCAAGCGTACCAATGTTGACAGCGATTTGCAGTGCTTTCCAAATGCTTCCAAGGCCCTTGTGCCAATATTGACGCGGTAGCTCAGATCCAAATATGTGAGATTGGACAGTCTATCAGCCAACTGCTCGACTGAGTTAGACATTTCACCCCTAGTAAGTTGAAGCAAGTGGAGGAATTCCGCACTTGCATTTTCAATTCCAAACAATACAAATCAACAAACATCAAATTTATGCATACTACAAATAAATGGACAAAAAAACAAAACATTATAATAAGACATCTAATAATCAGATATTCCAAAATTTGGTAACACATCTGCATGCTTACAGCTGTTAAAATTTGGTAAAACATCTGCATGCTAGCCAAATAAGAAGACAAAAATATAGATAAAAGATAAGCATTCAATTTTCATTCATCATGATATCCTCAATACAAAAAACATTCCTCGTTTACAGACACCAGAGTGCAACTAATAAGAGAGATTTATGCAGATATCTCTTCTTATTTTGGCCCAAAAGTCATAAACATAAAATATTCTAGATTGATCGAGTCAATGAAGTCTAAATCAATGACATTTTATTTAGAATAAAACTAATAAAAAACATGCCTAAGTGTGCTACATCAAGAAGTTAAAAAATAGGACATAATTCAGTAAACAAGCCTGGCTACAAAAGAGCTAAAAGAAGACCTAATGAAAGTTGAACATGACTTACTGAATGGCAATGAAGGCAAAGCTGCTATCTTTCGGCAGGCCATGGATACACAATCTGCGGTAAGACACATGGCTCCTCATGACAAGCATTTGCAGCATTCGATCCAGCTTTTCCGTCCGGCCCCAATACCTTATACTCCATTCATAAATGTCAACCTCCCGCCAGCAGTATGGCTCCAACACTGCCTTCTCTATGATTTGCAAACACTCGGAGCCAATGTTAGAATTCCTTTACGTGAGAGGTGACTAAAGATGAGACCAAGCACATCAGATATGAGTTCGTCCCAGCAACTCAACTTGCAGAGTTCCTCCAAAAGTGCCCTCCATTCCCGCAAGACAAATCCAATACACATATAAAGTGTTGATAACTTGAAGCCCTAAAAATTCAAAATGCAGCTATTAATGCACTTCCAGGCAAAAAAGAAAGAAAGAAAAGAACACGATGTATGCAAAACACTGCATTCAGAAGTATGCACAATATGGACGAACAACACTAAGTAATTACCCTCGTCCAAACCAAAAAATTGGATTTTCCAACACAAAATGAATATTTAGACAGAAGAGGTTTATAGGATTAGAAGAGTTTTTGTTGCTCGACTAACACTCGCCAGCACCAGACAACCACCAAGTCTTCAAATCAAGATATTGTTCATAGAATTCAGAAGAAATTGAGACATTTTATAGCTCGAATTTTGATTCAAGCAATTCGGGAATCTGAAAGCCCAAATGGAACCATCACTTCACACCTAAAAATTCTCCGTAAATGAATACTGCTATGATCAGTATCATCCAATCCATCAACAACAACGAACAAGAAAGAGATAGCACACATCTTATACCTTAAGGTCTAGGCGGAGCATGAAATTGTCAACCAACTAGGGAAAAAATATCATCAAAATGTCGATCATCGATCCCCTAAACAACCAAGTAATAATTCGACGCAATACATACATATAAACACCGATAAAGACGGTTCAATTTCGACATCACCGGTGTCGGCACGCACTCGGAGAAGGAAGCCAGAAAGACGAGTAGAGAGGGTGGACGAGGGGAGTTGACGTTGACCTCGGGTTGTCGCTAAGGAGGGACCGACGAACTCCGGGGCATAACGTCGATGCTGGTGTGGCCGGTACCATGTCCTGCCCGCGGCGGCAAGATTTGGTCGCGCTATTAGATCTAGCCATGACCGGCTATTTTTTGCCACCCCGCGATTGAAGGCAGCTAGATATGGCCGCCCATTATTGGATTTGGCCAGCGTAGTTGGATATGGCTGTCATAAACAGCCCCCATTGTCCGGCGCTACTGTTGCCCCTTAAGGAGAGAAGGGTTAATTTTTTTTAAAAAAAATAATAAATTTAGGTTGTCGGGGTAGCGGTAAATTTTTATTTTTGTTTTATATATATATATATATATATATATATAAGTTAATATTTTTGTATTTGAGCCCCGTGGTTAAATTTGTTATCAGCCCTTTAGACTGTGATCCAACGGCTGGAAAACCTTTCCCCCTGTCCCCGACCCTCCTCTCCTTTTCCCGTATTTTAAGCCCCGTTTTAGTGCCCCGTAATCAGTGACCTCCTTACCTCCAGCAAAGAAGGAATATATATATATATATATATATATATATATATATTATATAATGGAATGATGGTATATATAAGACTTACTAACATCTAAAAGAATTGCAGCATAATAGAAATATAATCATACGTACCGTGTAATGATGAAATCAATAAGATTTAATTCAACTCAAGAACATCAGTAAACAATGAAGAAGAAGGGCAGCATAATAGATTGTTAATCACACACATACCATGCAATGATGAAGCCGAAAAGAAAATGTTGCACGATGGGAACTTTCTCCAAGACCTCCTGTACATCTTAAGCAACCCGTTATTCACCTTGGCCCAGTTGGGCACGCCGCTGATATCATCCAGCATCGGCGAATGCTCAGCAATCCCGCCCCCTCTTCACGACAGGTAGAGATACTCGTTGGAGAAGTTGTCCAAGATGTCCTGGTTATGGATCGACTTGGGCTTCATGAACTTGTGACCGATCAACTGCGCCGCGCCGAAAATGAAGGGCTGGAAATGGAAGTCATCCAAGCCCCAAACCCCATGCGACCCAGCCGGCTCAAGACAATACACTGTCTGCAACTCCCTCATGAGCTCAAGGTACTTGACGAAAACCCTCGACACCACAACGTGGTAGTTGTCACAAGTCTAGTCCATGGGACGAGATGAGACTAGGATTTGGTTGTTATTCCTAGGGTTCCCGTATCCAAGAGAGGTGGTCGGAGCATCTCGGTGGTGAAAATAATTTACCACACTAATCTATGTTATGTTGCAGGCATGGAATATGGTGCACGAGACTCTTGGGAGTGGCAGTCCATGCGGCTGATGTATCGGTAATACATACCGAGCATGGGGCTCTATCGGGACCAAGAAACCTCATGACGGGTGTGGTGCGTGATGCAGCAGTAGCCGAGTACTAGTGATCGAGCACCATCGGCTAGGCATCACGAGCATGGGTCATGCATGACCGATCAGTTGTACCGAGCAAGGACCGGCGTGATCAATCACCAGTGTCGAGCACATGTCGAGCGTTACTGAGCAATGAGCGGTATCGAGTCTCGGCGTGATAGGTACGAGTAGCGGCACTGGGTTGTGGCAGGTACGGATAGCGCGTGCGGTGATCTGTAGCGGTACCGAGAACTAGCGCTAGCGCGTACTGGTATTTGGAGCGGCTAGTGCGTTCGAGCGTGCGAGCAGTCCCGGTACTTGGAGTGATATCGAGCGCTATCGGTAGCAAGTACTGGTACTCAGGATTGGTGACTAGTACCCGATAGCGATATTTGTGGGCATGATCGGTAACTGGATACCAGTGTTTGGAGCGGCACCCAGTCTCGTGCGGTATCGAGTGCCAATGAGTAGTGGTACTTGAGTTCTGGCATTCTAGTCGGAAATTGCCACAGTACCGAGAGGGTGGAACTCTTGAGTTCAATTGCTGGACTTGGTCGAGCCATGGATGGAACTTGACCAGTGGTGCAACGAATTTGCAGATAACGATCATGACAAATTCGGGATCTTTTATCCAATGGCGAATTGGATAAGGCAACATCCTTGGAGATAAAGATGGAATCAAATCCAAGGAGTATGTTGGGGAGTTCAAGATAAACACGGGCAGATAAGTATAAGTATCTACTAGCGTCTTCACATTGAAGGGGACGGCAATTGGTTTTCTGCACTTGAGAGGAGAAAACTCGAGTTGTGGAGAGAATGAGTGGGAGATTATGTGAGAGTGTTGTGTGGAAAAGTACTCACCGAGATCCATTGTTGGTGGTGGAGTTGCTGCATCCAGACCTTCATGTCGAAGGGCTAGAACTTCACAATTGCTTGGAGTGGTCGTCTTCCAAGGGATCGAAGTACACAATACTTGTTCGGCAACCTTAGTATTTTTCATATTTGAGTGAATTGCATGTGATAAGTCGAACCAATGGGTGAGACTTGGGGTTGTACGGTGAGGATTATATGTGAGAGGGGTTTCTCTTAATTCTCATGATTTCTTTGTTGGATAGGAGACCAATGTTGTGGGGTTTGCATGTCCACAATGTGCAAGTAGTCTGGGGTGTCATTACTTGTGTATTCCTTTGTTCATTGATTGGAATAAAAGTTGGAATCGAGGTTCCGTAATACGCCAGAGTCGAAATCGGGTTTGGTTACTTGGTCGAGTTTGGTGGGATTCCGAGAACTCAATATACCGTGCGTCGGGTAGCGGTATCGGTGGTGTCGGGTGTGCTGGGTATTAACTTGGCATAGCAGTACTCGTGTTGGTAATTTATCGGTATCGTGTGTGCGTGTGTTGATTGTGCAAAATTGCTGTTAACCGGTAGCCGATGGCCTATTGGGCTCACTAGGCAGTTCGGGTGCGACCGGCAGTTCGGTGGTGATATGTTGGTGTTGTTGTTTTCAGGATCACAGTGACTATTTTCATTGCGTACTTGAGGTTAGCTGATATTTCCAGGAGGGAAATAGCTGCACGTGTTGTCTTTTAGGGTGAAAAATTATACCCTAAGAGTAGCCCCGTGACAATAGGTATCGGAGCTGTGTTTCAACCTAAGTTCGAGTACAAATCTGCTGATTTGGAGTTCGGGTTGAGGTGTGATTCGGGAGGAAGGTTCGTGCAACATATTCACAGCTTTCAAGGGGAAGACCTCCACACTACCGTGGTTTAAACAGCAATGGATACACGTGCAGAAGCTTTGATTGACAGAGTTGCAAGGCTGGAGTTGATGATAGGTAGGCCGATCGATAGTGCTACTCATACTATTTGTGACCGACTGTAGTCCCTAACTGAAGGGATGAGGGACTTGAGTGCTCGGGTGGGAGCACATGCGGAATCCAGTCATGCAGAAGATACAGTTGATATGTGGGGACATCTCAGGGCTGTGTATGAGAACTTGCAAACAGATATGGAATTGCTAAGCGAGGGTTTCTAGCGCAGACTCAGCCAGGTGGTGCTAACTGTGTGGCAAATGGTGATAACTCAGTTCCGGGAAGGCTTAAAGTGTCAGAGCTGAAGAAGTTTGAGGGTAACAGATCAGCCAAGGATCTGGAAAACTTAACCCGGGACATGTAAGAGTATTTCACTGCCGCAAAGGTTCTCGAGGAAAAATAGGTTTTTATGTCCAGTATGTTCATGTGAGGCAATGCCAAGCTATGATATCGAACTCGCACCGAGGAGGATGAGAATGCTGGTCATCCCATGATAGAGTCTTGCGAGTTCTTGAAGAGAGAGCTGCGGGAACAATTCTTGCCAACTAATATTACTTAGGTGGCAAGAGACCGTCTGAAGAAATTGAGACAGATAAGCACAGTTCGGGAGTACGTTAAGGAGTTTAGCTCATGTCTCCTAGACATCAAGATATCTTAGGAGGACAAGTTATTTAACTTCATCACAAGTTTGCAGCCATGGGCACAAATGGAGTTGAAGAGGCAGAGGGTACAAGACTTGCCGGCGGCGATGGTAGCTGCGGATGCTTTGGTGGACTTTAAATCCATATTAGGTGCTAAAAGTGATGACCCGACCAAGAGACCAAAGGCAGACCGAGACAACCAGTGTGAGAGCAAGACAAGGTCCAAGCCAAAGTGGAAGAAGAAGAATATAACTTCAATTCTCGGCCAGGTGACAACAATTAGGGTGGTGAGGCAAAGACTACCGGATGTTTCTTGTGCAATGGACCTCATCGGGTGAAGGATTGTCCAAGCAAGGGAAAGATTAATGCTATGGTAGCAGCTGCGAACGATGATCAGGAGGAGGAAGGTCCTTCTGCTCGAGCATCTACCCTTCAGATACTCGGGGCAGTTAGAGCTGGATGTGAAGCTACAGGGATAGCTGATTTGATAAACGTGCCAAGTGTAGTGAATGAGAAGTCAATTTCAGCCTTAATAGACACAGTGCGACACATAATCTTGTTTCCAAGTGGATGACATTGGAATTAAGGTTGAAGACTGGAATCAACACAAGTAAGATAAAGGCAGTAAACTCGCAGACTAGACAAGTCGATGGGATTTCCAAAGACGTGAGGATTAGCTTGGGAGATTATGATGGCCGGGTGGATCTCTTAGTCATTGAGATTGATGACTTCGACTTGATCCTCGGCAACTTATTCATGAGGACTGCTGGAGTGGGAGTGTTCCCACAACTTAGAGGGTTGCTGATCATGGATAAGGCGGGAGCTTGCTTTGTCCGTGACAAAGGGAGACCTTTTGGGGTTAAGGACGGTGCTGGTAAGGGAAAACAACTGGCAGCCATGTTGCTTGCTCCTGGGAACAAGCCTGATGCCTTGACGGATCTTACTGAGGAGGTGCTGATTCAACCGAACCAGGTGGCGATGGAGCCGAAAGTAGGGTTGTTGGAGGATCATTCCAGTGTAATGCCTGACAAGTCGGACTTATCACTTCCCGAGAGTTCAATCAAACACTAGATCGAAGTGGTGCAAGGAGAGAGCGCACCAATGGAGGCGTCACGGAGGATGCCACCAAGTGAATTCACAGAACTGGAAATCCATCCGGGAGAGATGTTGGAGTTGGGGAAGGTTCAGCCATCATGGGATATGCCTATTCTAATCCAGGAGGGATCAGATAAGGTAACCATTAGGAACCAGTACCATGTTTCTGTTATTGCTGATTTACGTAATAGTCTTGGTCGAGCTAGAGGCGTCACCAAGGGGGACCTGAACTCGAGGTGT
>JAVDBV010011242.1:0-10114 GCA_032619315.1 Piper longum
CGCGGCGGCAGCAGCAGTGACGGTGGCGGCGACAGTGGATGGGGGAGAGAAATGACAGTGGCATTTTTATGATTAAAATTTAACTCGTATCCGACTCGAGTAAAAAATAATAACTAATTTAAAATAATTTAAAAAATCTAAAAAATATAAAAATATATCATAAAATATAATATACATAATAATATCAAAATGATATCAATATCTAATTTTTATATATTTATTTATGAGTTGTCAAATTATTATATATGACCGACTTGGACAGATTCAAACCGATTCAACTGAACCGATTCCTGTCCGATTTAGATCGATTCCGACTCCCTGAAAAACAGATTCCGATTCTGATTCTAATTTATGCAACCATGAGTACTTCTATATCCAGTTTCATTTGGTTGTTACTCTCATTTTTTAGTCTCCATGATTTCATCTGATTTCTTTGCTAGGGGAAATGGAATACAACCATTTATGCTTGTGATTGTAGCCAAGGAGGCTCTTGAACGGACAAGCAAGGCCATAACTGCAACCGAAGATGAGTTGCTAAAGGATCGTTTTCACCCTTTTCAATGTGATATTACTAGTGATAGGCTTCCAAATTGGTTATTCTTTTGTTCCTGCAAAGAGCGAATTTTGAGCAGGCAACCAATAGGATCAGGTGTGTACCATACCATTGTGTCTTTAATCCTGCTCATCTATATATGCTTCCTTTTGCTGTACATTAGTTTGCTGAGAAAACACTTGTTAAATTTTTTGTTTGGTGGTCTGTTAGATAAGGAGTTAAAGGTTACTTATGTTAGGCCTAATAGACCCCAAAAAGTGACTTACAATAGGTGTCATAGACTTCTCTTAATTCAAAAACTAGTTAAGGAATAAAGTTTTCTTATTAACTTATATACAAATCACCAGTCACTTTCAAACATGATGTAGAATAAAAACAACAATTCTCTCTTTCATACATCATACCACCTAAACCATCTTTCCCTCACCACATATTAGGTCTACATGTTATAGTGAAGTTTGAGGAGATTCCAATTCGTGCTAGCTACCATCCAAATCATTTCCCCTTTCATCACATATTACGCCCACGTGTTATAATAAAGTTCTATGAAACTCCAATTCAGGTTGGCTAGCTGCAAACCAAGGCAATATCAAAACCAACCTGGCTCTGATAACACTGTGACATAATGGGTCTCAAAAGAGACGTGCAAAAGGTGTCACGAGCCTCTCTTAATTCAAAAATTAACTTAAAGGATAAGGCTTTCTAATTAGCCTTTATATAAGTTACCTCCAAACATGACATGTGATAAACCTAACGACATGAAACTAAGTCGGTTTTTTCCTAGGTGGAGTAAATTATGTCATGTTGGTAGTTTACGTGGGGATAAGTCTCCTATTCTGCCGATAGTGCTAGTTAACTTGATTGGTTTCAAACTAGAATAAGTAATATGCCTTAGAAATGTGCTGATTTGAGGTGTTTAAGCTGAAGTATAGTAACATGATGATTGTGATGACTTGTTTTCTACACAGATAGTGATTATTTCAATTGTCTTGAAGTGTTGCACCTTTTATGTGTTGGTATTATTCTCTTACTCAACACTTGGTTTTTTACAAATATTTACCCTATCAGCAGTGAAATTTCACTTGATGCCATCTGTACTTGCTGACTGCTTGTCTGTGATGAAGCCTGGAGGGTGGCCTTTCTTTAGAGACTATGGTATGTTGACATCTGATACCATCGTTGGCAATCAACTTCGTGTTCTCATTATTGAGTAATACAAGTAAAAATATTTTTGAAGTATCAAGAATATAGATACATTCTAATTCAATACCCTAGGTGAAGCAGTTTTCTCCAAGAAAAACATTATTTTTGGTTGACCTATGTATAATTTTGAGATAAAGCTTTTATTTTTTTAAAAAAAATAAGAGGCAACAACTGATGTTGGACTAGCATTTGGGGCAATTTGTACCCCGCCTTATGTTTCTTAAGAATAGTCTATATCCAAAATAAATATGAGTTGTGACCTTGATAAATCCTAAAGAGTTGAGCTGGTAGTTATTTTTAATAAGACCCAAATTTTTTTATGCATCAATTTTTAGTATTTATCAAGGTCATAACTCATATCTATTCTGGATCAATTCTTAGTATTTATCAAAGTCATAAATTATATTTATTTTAGATGTTGGACTATTCTCAATAGTATACGAGATTTAGATGTTACTTTTATACGCTTTTTCTATTTCAATATGTAGTAAATGGATGTAGGACTATTCTCAACAGCTGTAATACCATCTGGTATACGAGATTAAGATGTTACTTCTATACCCTCTTTCTATTTCAATATGTAGTTTGTGAAAGAGTTGTGCGGCCTTAAATCTAAATTTTTAATGCATCTTTCTTGTAAATCATGTATGCCGAGGAGCCCTCTACTAACTGGATCTTATTAGTTACAGGTTCTAGCTAATGTATTTGGACATAATTACAACATAGTACAATTACAAATGCATACAAACCTGTTTTCTGACTTATGTATATTATTAGCCACCTTCATTTGAGCATTTGGATATAAAATTTTGTAGCTAGAGCTTGAATACTGTTGTGTGAAGTCTGTCAATCGCCTGAAGAAGAAGCATATGCGTTGAGTATGGATTCATGGGAAGTTCCAGAGGCTGGTGTGAGCATGCCTTATTGCCTTAATAGTGAACTACTACTTTCTCTCTTGATTAGCTTACTATTTTTTGTGGAGGGTATTGGGTTGCTTTGACATGCTTTCCTTGATGTACTTACTGATGTTATTTTTACTGGGTTTAGGATTGCGCCTGTAACTTGCTAAAAATTGGATGTCGTTGGTGACATCCGATTACTTCCCTAAATTGAATGAATTGCTTTGTGGCATCACTGATTACTTGTGTATTTTTATGTTTAAGCATACAACCACCCTTGACTTGGAAATAACGTTCGACTCAATTTGTTCTGAGATAGCTCCGCGGAGTTCAGAAGCAGATTTAAAAAAACAAAGTTTTTTGTATTTCCTGCAAACGATTATAATTATTGGAAAGTGTGTAGGATCCAAGTTCATATAATTCATTAATACATCATAACATACAATTCAATATTAAAACAATGAGTTGGGCTGAGCCAAATTTTGGGTTTTGAGCTAATTCGAGCAGAGTATTCCTTTGCGCCAGCTCAATTGATGGAACTCATTATATTTACAGTTTCAAGTGGAGCATGTGAATAAGATATACAATAGCAAGTACCACAAATTGCTTGCGGGCTACTTTGGTTTGATTATACGCCGACTTTGTGTTTAATTCTGATATGCAACAAGAACTGTAAGACGACGATCATTTGACAGTGGTTGAAAATCTTTCTGAGAATGCTAAATTGGTTATGTTAACCAAGAGTTTTTTTATTAATTGACAATAAAAAACTCAAAATAGGATGCTTGATTTATTTGCTCCGCATGCGGTGCAGCAACGCAAGTACTATTTATGCACCCCGGCATATGGTAGTCTTGGCAACATTCTGCTCCAATCTTGCTGTTCATATTCTCTGTACAACGAACAGTTTCATAATTTAAAAGAAAGTTTACAATTTTTTTAAAGACATTCTGGTTCGTTTCAGGAGCGAGACAGATTCGGGGTGTCTCATCGACACCTATAGGTTGCAATCTCTTTCATACACAAAATATTTCTTCGTAGAAGCTATGCAAGGTTTGTCTATTTCTCTTACAATCTTTGAGGCAAAATTTTCATTACAAAACATATACATAAACATGTCATCTAGATAATTATTTTTCTAAATTAAGTTGGGTTAGTCTCGTACCCGTTCTACATGAGATTGCTGATTTGTATATAAGTTAATAAAAAGTCTTATTTTAAACTAATTTTTCGATTGAGAGAAGGCCGTGATAACGTTGCAAGTTTCTTTTCGTGGCCTAAAGTGCCCAACAAATAAGACACCTTTTTAAGTTGAGAAAATATAGAAAAGGAATTTAAATCAATGAGATGATTTCCAAAACTACCATGGGTCAAGAGAAATTTATAAAAAAATGTCAGGATTATGACAAATTTATCAATTCCTCAGTTAAGATAAGCATGATGTTTATTTCCGAAGCACATATAAGAAACACATTCCACAAGCACAATATCAGTTTTTAATTGTGCTCTTATCAGTTTTACTTCGGAATGTTTCATCATCTTATAAGCCGGCACGTAGGTAGTAAATCTCCAACCCATATTCTTGGTTTTCTTGGAAAGAAATAAGCATTAAAATGGAATAGAGTGGTCTTGGATGAAGCATATATATGTAATATAGTATAAATAACAACGTATAATTTAGTAAGGTTTTTTTGTTGCTCTACTGCAATCAATTATTCACAGTAGAATTCTTCACAGAAGTGTTTCCCAAAACCTAAAATAGACAGTAGGTACGCAATGTATGAATAACTAAAATTATGTTCCTATAATTCGTGGAAGTTTACATGTATGCATGCATGCAATGAATTTCATGAAATTTTGTTGATAACCTAAAGCTCTATGCAGGTATTAAAATCCTTCTCTGACAAAAACCAAACTCCAGAATTTAGCAATTTATTTATGTAGTGTTAGTCTTGGCAAGCATTTTCTTGGGCTGCTTCCTTGCTATAGAGTTCTTCATACCCAAGAAGAATAGCAGTGCTCCAAAGAGTGTAATATTCTACGGGTTACAATGAAGAGTGTCAGTGGTATAAACATACAGACCAAAAACAGAACAATGAGACCAAAAACAATGACCATTCAATTACCTTTGTGAACTTGGCAACATAATGTGCAAATTCTGGCCTCCCATTGTTGTAATTGTAGAAATCATACAATAAAGGGGTTGAAATTAGTAAATGAAGTGCCTGGCACAATAGTTTAAAACATCAGTCATTTACACATTATTCAGACTTGCACAAACAATGAAAATAATGTAAGAAGTAATTATCACATTTGTGTTTGTTTCTTCACCGCATTTTCTTTCATTGGATGAGAATAACAACATCATGGATTCATGTGTGAGCTCATATTAAACATGCTAAAACAAGTATCATAAACGCTGAAAGAAGACAAGTACTTCACAGTACTGAAAATAAACAAACCAGTAGGTATGCTCCGACGGAGCTCCCAAGGATGAAGAGGATGCCACCAAGTCCTTTAAACACTATAGCTGCTGCAACTATATGTTTGATCTGTGAACAGAGGTAGATATTTAAGCAATCGAAAGAAAGAAACAATTCGCCTAAATGGGTATCCTCATGTGCTAAAATGCATATCAAGGCATTGATAACAGAAACAAAATTCTCTACTTACTCCAACTCCAGGAATTTGAACTCCAAGATTGTTGGATACTTGTTTAACAAAAAGGTGGAACTTTGGCATCCATGGCTTTGCAGCAGGCCCACCATCTCCGCCAAATTCTCCTAATCTGAATGTCAGAACCACCAAAGCTAAGTATCAGGTATCCAATTGAAGCAGAACTTAAAAAAACATTGTTAATGATCAAAATTTTCACATAAAGAATTTTAGCACGATATGAACCACTCGGAGAGTCCTCAATGAAAGTCAATCCATAGACTAATTTACACAAAGGCTAATTTAAAAACTCGATAATGAAATTTTGCAAATAGAAATTCATAGCCTGAGTTTTTCCACTTCCTTATGATCAATAGGATTTGTTGATAATGACAACTATAAAGACGGAAATTAGAGACATCTACTCTGTATCATCGTGACCAGACCCAATATCAATGAAACCAAGTCACATCAGACAATACCACTCGCCATTCCACACCATCGTAAAGCATATCAAAGCTTATATCATAAAGGTCCCGATCCTTCCACCGTTCAAGTTCTTTTCAACCTCTTTCGCACATAACAAATCTATAAGAAAGTATAATTATCGAAAACATTAAATATGAGCAGAAAGATATAGTAGCAATGCCTATTAAAGAAGGTCATCTTCACACAATTATACCAGATGATCCTCATTGCCAAGCCAATATACAGAAAGGATCTGTGTATCATACTCCAATGTTCACCAACGATAATGAATGGTATGAAGCCTTAAAATAGAACAATCAATATATCAAAAAACAACGATTCGGAACTCAATCCTAACCAATTCCATCCGAAACAATACATCAAAAAACAACAATTCAGAACTGATCAGTCCTAACCAGTTCCATATAAAATACACATGAACCCACGTTGAAACAGAACTAATCAACCCAAAACCTGAAAAAAGCCCACACCAAGAAAAAACACGTACTCTTGCATGGCGGCGATGATGAAGACGGAGGCGAAGAGGACGCGGCCAGCGAAGGAGGTGAGACCCATGCCTGCAAAAAAGCGTACTCGTTCTTCCTTCAGAACCTTCAAATTTTATAAAGCTAATATATCTAATAATCTATATAATAAGTGATATTTATCTATTTTATTATCGGTTTATTTATGTTTATCTTGTAAATTAAAGAGTGTTTATCTTTAAGTGTACCAGACTCGTCTTAGAGAACTAACCAAGTCGGGCCTAACTCGTTGCATTTTACAAAATAATTATAATATAGTGTGTTTTAAAATTATTATTATACATCCCAAAAAAACAATGAGTGGTGTTAATTAATTAAAAATGGTTAAAAAGTAATAACATGTCTCATATATTAATCTGGACATGAAGAGTTACTTAGACTCGCCCGTTGGGGTCCAGAATAGGGGTGTAAACGAGTCAACCCGAGTTGAGTAGTGGTGTGCTTAAATTTGGCTCGATATAAAATGAACTAAGCCGAGCTTTAATGTAAACGAACCGAGCTTTAATATAAACGAGCCGAGCCGAGCTTATCCAAAATTTATAGTGTTTAGGCTTGGTTCGAGTCGAGTTCGAGCTAAGCTTTAGTCGAGCTTGAGCCTAGCAAATATTACTGTGCTCACTTATATAAGATAAAAAAAAAACTTTAAACACTATATAAGTTCAAGGTGACCTCAATAATATTTACAAGTCGGGCCGAACCGAATATTTTTTCGAGTTTGAATATATCGAATTCGAGTTTCGAGCCGAACATTCATTTGCTCAAGCTCTCTTCGTTGTTCAACGAGCTTATCTATTTCGAGCCGAATATTTTTTCGAGCACTAACACGAGCCGAGCCAAACGTAAAAAGCTCGCAAGCAGGTTTGGCTCGTTTACACCCCTAATCCAGAGTGTCCTGACTATATGGAGACTTGCATTAAGGCTTATAAGATAATCATTAATTGGAGCCAAGGATATATCTTTTATTAGTGAGAGCCTTTATCATGATCGAGGAGTCCTTGATAATTATTTTATTTATCAGGTACCTAATCCTTAATACTATCAACACACCAGGCTTTGATGCGTTCCCGGGAGCCTATTTATCAGATAAATATCGGATTCTACCACCCCCTTTAGAGTTGAAAAAAACACTACAGTACCAGGTAGCATAAATTTTAAATAAGTTTTTTTGCCTTGGAAGGACTTAATTAATCTTAATCTAGCTCTTAATTTTTTTTACCACTTCTTCAATTTTTAACAGTTGTCCTCGAAGTAACTCTTGGCGCAGAAATATTAGTCCGTTCCCACACACACGGATGCGCTACCATCACATGTTTCCACGTGAAAATTATGGGAGAAATAGAACTCCAATTTTTCACTTCTCTTATTAATATTGCATATTTTTTACATAACTCTTACGAGTAATATATATATTAGCTTGATTAATTTAATTATTTGGCTAATAATTAAAAATTGCAACTTGAATCTATCATTTGGAATGACATGCAACCCAATTAAAAAACTTTTAGTTGAACTCAATTTTTTAAAAACAAATGAAACAGCTCAAATGCACTCATTACAGTCTAGATATAATTGATATAATTTAGATGCACTTGTCGTATTATGTATAATTTATTATTATTAAAAAAAGTGAACTCAATAGTGACTAAAAATTAAAATAAAGAGAATCAACCAATTAAAACACACAAAAAATTTAAGAAATATAATAAAAATATCTTGTGCAGAGAGTCACATGTTTAAATCCTACTTAACTAATTTTATTTTTAAATTTCACTGTAAAAAATCACGAATTCAAACTCAATTAATCTAAATTTTTAATTTCTTACTATAAAAAATTTATCTAATTTTTTTTGAAAAATATAATAAAAATTAAAATAGTTATAATTCATCTTTTTATTTAAATAAAATATATCTTTAAAATCAATAACAATTTATATCTAAAATATTAAATTTTTACAATGTATCTCATTAATTAATGTGAGTTTATGCATAAAATTAAAATTTATCTTGCCTATTTTATACTAATATATATTCTAATTTAATAAATAAAATTTACATTAGAATTTAGATATTATAATATCAAATATAATTTTTATTTTATTGTGTTTTAATAAACTAAATCTTGTACCTCTTAGTAAACCAGGGTTTTAAATTTTTTTTTTAATAATAATAGTATACTAATACTCACAACTGAATTTGATTTTGTTTATATTAAAATTTCAAACAAACCCCTAGAATTTAATATTGCTCACCCATACCAACCCAAATCTGCATGGTAACTATCACGTCGCTTCCCTTAGGGTAGAATTTTTCGCCCTAAAAGACACCATGTGTGGCGTATTCCCTTTCTGGAAATACCAGCCAACCTCAAGTACGCAACGAAAGCTAGTCACTGCGATCTTTAAAACAACAACCCCAACACCAATAAATATCACCACTGAACTACCTAGTGCGCCCAACAGGTTATTGGCTACCAGTAAACAGCAATTCAGCTCAATCAACACACGCACACGCGATACCGATAAATCACCAACACAAATACCGCTACACCAAGTTAATACCCAGCACAACCGACACCACCGATACCACTACCCGACACACAGTATGTTGAGTTCTCAGGATCCCACCGAACTCGACCAAGCAACCAAACCCGATATCAACTCTGGCCTATTACGGAACCTCAATTCTAACCTTTATTCCAAACATAATGAACAAAGGAATACACAAGAAATCACACCCCTGACTACTTGCATGTTGTGGACATGCAAACCCCACAACGTTGGTCTCCTATCCAACAAGAAGAGCGTGAGAATTAAAAGAAACCCCTCTCACATATAATCCTCACAACACAACCCCCAAGTCTCTCCCCTTGGATCGACTTGTTACATACAATTCACTCAAATATGAAAAACACTAAGGTTGTCGAACGAGTATTGTGTACCTTGATCCCTTGGATGACTGCCCCAAGCAATATGTGAAGTTCCAACCCTTCGACGTGAAGGTCTGGCTGCAACAACTCCACCGGATCACAGCAAGTGCTTCTCCACGCAGCACTTCCACACAATCTCCCACTCGTTCTCTCCACAACTTAAGTTTCTTTCCTCAAAGTGCAGAAAACCAATTGCCGTACCCTTTCCCTAAAGATGCCAACATATATATGTACATATCTGCCTGTGTTTATCTTAAAGTCCCTAAGATACTCCTTAGATCTGATTCATCTTTATCTCTAAGGATGCTGCCTTATCCAATTTGTCATTGGATAGAAGATCCCGAATCTTGCCATGATCGTTATCTTCAAGTCGGTTACACCGCTAGCCTCAAGTTCCACCCATGGCTCGATTAATTCCAGCAATCAAACACAAGAGTTCTACCCTCTCGGCGTTATGGCAATTTCCGACCAGAACACCGGAACTCAAGTAGCGCTACTCATCGGCACTCGTCACTACATGGGACTGGGTACCAATCCAAATACCGGTATCCAGTTACCGATCACACTCCAAAGTACTGCTATCGGGTACCGGTCACCACTCTTGAGTACCGATACTTGCTACCAATAGATGCTCTATAATGCACCATGTACCAGGACCGCGCTCGCTCGAACACGCTGACCGCTCTAAATACCGGTATGCGCTAGCGCTGGCTCTCAGTACCGCTACCGATCACCGTACGTGCTACCCGTACCTGCCGCAACCCAATGTCGCTACACGTACTGATCATGCCGAAACCCGGTACCGCTAGTTGCTCGGTACCGCTCGACATGCACTCGGCACTGGTGATCGATCACGCCTGATCCT
>JAVDBV010011243.1:0-10096 GCA_032619315.1 Piper longum
ATATATATATATATATATATATATGTAAAAGATAAATTTAATACTCAAAATTTTAGTTAACACGTGTACATAACCTACCCGTACTTTTCCAAATCAGATATCCACCGTGCAAATAAATTAACACTCATTAATGGGAAGGAGACAAAATAAAGTTGCTCTTCATAACAAGTAAAAAACGTCACGATTCACGACGGAGTAGATTAATGGGAGAAATATCTGGTTTCATTTTAATAACAATACAATGTTGATTAATGTCACGGGAACTGTTTTAGGTAAAAATTTTAGCTGTAAATCTTCTCGTCTGCGGCAAATTCTCACCCTGTATAAAACTTCGGACTCGAATGAGAGTTTTATATTAGTAAACTAGTCAATTTAATACGAGTTAATTTTATAATATGTATGAAGAGTCGATGTCGACCATGCTAATAGTTTAATATATCTAAATATATAATTATAATGTTAAAAATATTAAGAAATGACTTATTAGAATATATAATAGTATACAATTATTTTTTTAATATTTGATCATAAAATTATTTATATTCCGAATAACTCATTGAGATGCGTTAAATAATAATATAGTTGTGTTATAAATTATAAAATACATTATTTTGACGTTATTGAGTGTATTATATTTTATGGTATTTTTTCATTTTTTTAAATAATTTTTTTAAATTTATTAAGAGTTAGTTATTATTTTTCTATAGTCAAAGGCAAGTCAATTTTTATTATAAGATTGCCACCGAAACCTTCCCTGATGTTTTTTCTTCTCTACCTGATCATCGCTCCAAACCATACTGTCGACGCTGCCTTTGACTACCGCACTACCGCCGATTGACTCTAGCAAAGCTTTGTCATGCCATCCCACATCATCCAGACTGCCACCCAACCCCCATGACACATGGAAGCTGTGCACTCGCGTTGTGCTTCCGACGCCATTTCGTCGCTGGCAACACTACTCTGTCATCGACGTACCATTGTCACTGCCCCATCAACGCCAGAAGCCTTTCCTCCTCTCCGTGCACCACTGCCGCCGCCCACACCACCACCGTGGTCATGTCAACCTCCTCTCCTCA
Source organism: Piper longum (assembly GCA_032619315.1). Taxonomy (NCBI): domain Eukaryota; kingdom Viridiplantae; phylum Streptophyta; class Magnoliopsida; order Piperales; family Piperaceae; genus Piper; species Piper longum. Next base: position 1,077 of record JAVDBV010011243.1, read on the forward strand.
ACCACATCATGCAGAAAAGTCACCAGAAAGCCACTAGAAAATCGCCAAAAAAATTGATTTGCAGAAATTAGCCAAAATTTTGCCGAATTTGAGTCGTGAACTACGCAACAAACCCTAGTAGTTGCTGATCACCAATGATGTGAAGTATAATTAACTCTGACCTAATTATTTAAAATTGATAATTATTCGTAGATGGTAGGATTTGATTGATTGACATAGTAAAATATTTTTATTGTAAATAAAAATAAATATGCTTGATTTGAATGATATGAAATACATGCCAATGAAATGATTAAGTAAATTAGGTATGAATTATTAATTAATTGCACTCTAACATAGAAAATTATGATGTGGATTGATGTTCATTTTGATGTGAGCTGATATAGGACGTGTGAATGCATCATTCTAATAGCGGACGTTGGCTTTTAGTTTTGATCTGTAGGCATAAAGTAAGAGCTTGTCGCCTAGGCATATGACACGATTGGAGCTTCTATTAGGTTCATTTAGGGCTCGCTTCTAGTTTGACTTCTCATTCTATCGTGATTTGATTTAACAGGTAAGCGAGTGTGCCGAGTGGTGGATTTATTGTATCCCACTCCACACGAGTTATTTAGTCATATGAATTTCCGGATTAACAACTCTCGAGGATGAGATCCTTTGAAGTTTTTTTAGAAAACTCACATCCAGATCATGTTGCCTTCAGCCAACTATATCACAATCCCTACTCAGACCTATGTAAATATAGTTTTCTCAATTTTTCAGTGAGATGTGAGACAAGGGAAAGTTTGATTCTTGCACACTATGAACAGTTGTACGTGCTAGTCAAAGTGGGCTCTAAATTGGTGAGCAGACTGTTCCATTCTAGAGGGATCCTGACAACTCCACCTTTAAGTTCTTCAAATTTGGAGAAGTGTGGAGGATTATAAGTACTGCAATGTAGCGCATATCTAGACTTGTAGATTTAAAGAGTACTAAAGGCACCTGCTTGAGAGTACTCGGTCTCTATGCTCAAGGCCAGGTGCGAAACGGAGGATGTAGAGGACTGATTTTCTCATGCAAGGGATAATTTGAAAATATTGAGGCATCTCACTAGTCAAAATTGGATGTTGTCAAGCCAAGGCTGGCAGCTCCTAATTAGTCCCCATATGAGTGATTCTAATAAAGAAATATATGATAGATTTTATTTAACAAGAGAGTCATCTTTTCTATGCCCGCTTGACTATTAGTTATTTCTGGACCAGTAACACTTGTTACTTGCGTTTTTGTATTATATATATAGGTGAGAACCTGAATGACTTAGTGCTATAAGGATCGCAGAGGAGCAACAATGCAACTTGCACACATGTACCTTCTAAGAATGAGTGAGAATATGATGTGATGAATTGTTGTGAGTAGTGTGAATTAATTGTTATGATGCTTTATTATAGGAAATGATTTGTGAATTTAATGAAATAATCTGTGTATGAATATTCTTGTGAATAGATTTGAACAAGATGAGCTAAGGGGGTCGAGACCTAATGCGACAAGATAAAAATGATTATGATGTGAATGCTGGATGAAATTATAATATTTTGGTATTGCTTACATTTTAATCGTTCTATATATATTATATTTGTTGTTGACAGGGTGGTCTTTATTTCATTTTTAGGGGAGTCTCTATCCATTTTATTTTAAAAATCTTATTTTCAAACTTTTAATGAGTTTGTTTTGTTTAAAATATGAAATGCATTTCATATCATGCATGCATTTAGAATAACGTTAGAACCCAAACATCTCATCTATGGATTGAATGTTTGCATCACCATCTTGAGACGCCGAAGGTAGATCCGAGTTGGCTTGACCGAATTAAGTAGATTAGCTAACGCTTCGGTCGCCAGTAGCATTTCTGATTCAGTTCACAGATGAACCGAATTGGGGTGTAACACCGAGAACACTTAGTCTTCCACAAGTTACAAAGTATAAGATAAGCTCCCAGAAGCAACTCTCAAATATTACTCCTAGTACTTGGTCATTATCACAACTTAGAAGTTAACTAATCACCAAAACCAATCAAAACTTCAATACGGTTACCTCGGTTCAGTCCCAACACTCGGTGCTACAAACAACAATAAACCCCCTTACCAATATCTAATTACCAAAAATACCGATCACCAATGATCAACACTACCGATCATTGCTTTCTACTCTGACCCAATATCCTTTGCAACCTCTCCACCTGAGTACCACACTACTCTCGGTGAAGAAATCAACACCTAAACAAAAACCTCAATTGGGATTAACTCATACCACTGTTTGCACGTTGCTCAATCACCCATGCACAATCACATGCAAACACATCCGAGACAGTATGCTTGGTTATCTGTACTCTCCACCAATTAGTTGTCCCGAGAACCAAGTAGCAACCCTCAAGTCACTTCCTGATCTTCACCAAACATCAATCCTTGTATTTTGTTATGTCGGCCTCTGCCCTTGCTCATCCTGGTAACTAGTCACATTGTAAACTTCAACCACGACTTAGTACTAAAGTTCCTTACCTAATTGTGACAAACAACAAGCAAAGATGCAGATCTATGAGAACTAATCCCAACCTAATATTAACATAATAATACATGGAATACAAGTACTCGAATCATCTCAAACACTCACTCGACCTTCTGGGCAGCCCCACTAAGCTTTCCTCCATTGCTACTCATTCACAAAGGGGCTCACCCAAATCACCTCTCTAACAAATAATCCTTACAAGTACACAGCCCTAATCGAACACCCCAATGAGAACATATAATATATAACTTTAACTCAATCAAACATGAATCAAAATCAATAATAAAGGCATGTACACAAATACCTTAATCAAGCCTTGAAGACCCCTCAAAGTCTGAAGTTTCAATCCGTTCACCAAGGATTGACCATTGCAACTTCCTCCTTCTTCTTCTTCTTCCATGATTTGACTCTCTTATCACAATAGAGACATTGAGAACTCTCTTAAGTCCCATCAAATATGTCCTCCTCTCTTGTGATTGATCACCTCTCTCGTGATGATCTCATATGTCTAAGGATCCGGCCTATTTATAAAAACTACTTCCTACTTCGTTGCAAACTCCAATTTGGTTAATAGGAAAGAGTCCACACCTTGTCTAGCTCTTCCTAAACATTCTCTCCATGTCTAACAAGAACTCAACACATTCCTAGATGAACTCCTATACTCGTGAAAAAACTCCCTAATCCAAACAACCTCCACATAACCTCAAACCCCAACATCTGATTCCCAATAGGATTAGGGTTTGATCCCTGCACCACCAAGAATCCTTCTCCAAGTCAATGTCAATGATCAAGTCCAATACTTCTCGGAGTCATTCAAGACCTCATCCCTAAAGTCTCAACCAAGTCCAAGTCTACCATGAACTCCCACGGTCACCAACTAGCCCACACACACAACCGCTACTGGTAATCCTACTTCTACTAAGAGGAAACCTCGACCACGATGCTCGACAATCAACTCCTAGCACTGTCGATAATCCCATGCGTTACTATCGGTACCCACTTCTTGGCATGAATGATCACCACTCCTAGGCATGCTTGGTAACTCCAACCAGCAACACTCTATCATGCTCAGCACTTGCGACCCATACTTAACATTTTGAGGTTAATTTTGAAGACAATGAACACAACTTGCTCAATACATCCTAACCAATGCTCGGTACACACTCCTTATGACCCAATGAGCTATTGTAGGTTACCAAACACTAACCCTCTCTATGCTTGTTATTTAGAATATCAATAACGCTTGATTCCACCCCTTTGAACTCGATAGCACTCTTAAGTGTTCCGACAACCTCCTAGCATCCATGCTCAGTTGTCATTGCAACTACTACATATGATCACAAGTTGTATGTTATTTTCACTATTCGGATAGCGCTAACTGCCCATCATGGACTGAGTATACATAGGAATAACATGTAAACCCTAAGTATGTGGGTAGCTCATGAATCACAATTAACGTTTAAGACAAGACAAAACACATATATTTATTTTTTCTATGTACCCCTATATAATAAGCTGAACACCAAACAGAGCATGAGACAATAACATATTCAAATTAAAATTTGTCTTGATCAGACCAAACATGTCTTTAAAAAAAGGTCGATGCTGTCAAGGCAGTCCTCCCAAATAACTGCCCAAACGCACACTAATTTTTTAATGTTAAAAATAAAAATAGTAATTTGGTGTAAAACCTTACCACTAATACAATTGTAAGGATGCCTAATTAATTTTGAACAAATTAACCCTCCATTAAATATTTTTTATAATAATTTTATTATTTTAAAAATAAAAAGAAGCTTTTATTATGCTTCTCTAGTTGTACATTGGGTTTTATATTTGTTGTAAGCCCTTTTAAATGATTAATTTCTTAAAAATAGAGTCTATTATTCATAATTGTTGTGAAAACTTAAAAATTTTGATTCTTTCTAATGCTGTGTTGTAACTTATAGTACATGATAAAATGTGACTTTTTTTATTTGTTAACTTTGTGAATATGTATCGTGCCCGTTAATTTTTTATATATAGTGGTTCACATTAGATAGTAATTGATGGATATTTTAAAAATTACCAATAATAACCTACCCATAACTCCTTAATATAAAAAAATAATTTAGCAAAATTAACATACGATTGTCCTATTTTTTATTTATTGGGTCGAGTTGCCTTCTTAGCTTTTCTTTGAAAAAAATATATTGAGAATTTGTGATAGCTAGTTAAACTAACATGTTGACACGTTCAGTATATTTACAAACAAACAAATATACAGACTTATCTAATCTAGTCAATCTATATCTATAGATTGGTGGTGAGTCACGACGATGTGCATTGATAATTTATGTGTTGTATAATTTTTGGCCATTTAAGTAAATGTAACGTTGCACCAATCAACAGTTTTGTACTGGTTTTGGAACAAGTTGCAACCGCTAGATTACAGTTGCCACACAAAAATATGTAATTATCACAAAATTAAATAAATGAATAAATAATTTATAAAAGAAAGTGTCATTCGCGGTGTTAACCATCCTAAGCTTAAAAAATGAGGGTCTCTTTATGATATAATAAACTAATTAACAGATATTTTTAAATTAAATAACGCTTTAAATATTAATTATAATCCTAACATTTTTTTTCAAAGCAAACTGCATAGAATCCTAACGATTGGGTGGAAGGATAGCTCATCCTTCACCCCCTTCTTGAATTTAATATCTTCTTGTGCGGCCAAGATCCAAGTCATCTACATACATAGTATCAGACGAGTATCGTCACAAGAATATGACATTTTATAGGTTACTTTCAGGCTACCTTTCTTTACATATTTCAGTATCGTTTTTATATTTCAATATTGTCTTTATATTTCAATATGGTATTTCAATATTGTCTTTAAATATTATGATCTTTACTGTTTTATGATTGCTTACATATTTCTAGCATTATTCTGTTATGTATAGTTTGATCTATTTATTACGTTTTCATACATGTTTACTATTAATTAACTGTTTCTTATTAATTATACATTGTCAAAATATTAAGACCCTTAAAATTGTTTTAAATTTTATACTGTATTTAGTATGGTTTATTCTGTGTTTCTGAATGTCATATTCTTTGTCAAAATATTAGGATCCTTAAAATTGTTTTAAATCTTATACTCTATTTTTTGGGGTAAACATTACAGCAGTTTAGTTTGTTGGGACCATGAGTGGTATCAAAATCAATTTGAGGAGTTGAAGCTTAGTTTGTTAGGTGACGGAGGCCGGACTTGTAAGTCGTCGTGAAGCCAGGAGTGCATTAGACGCAATTAGCTACCTGGATTACTCCCAGGAAATTCCTATCCAACTTAGCCTTCAGCTCTAAGAATGGCCTTTTATTATAAATTGTCTAATCAAATCAAACTGCCTATGAAGATCCAATGATTTCTGAAGAAATGATTTTCGAAAAGGTAGAGCAAAGCCTCAATAAGTGGAGTATCCTTAATTAAATCATACTAAAGTATTTAATAAGGGTATCTTTGAGTTTAGATAGTCCTATATTATAAAAACCTTGAAAAAAGTGTTAGCATTGATAAAAATACATAGTCTATAAAGTCATTGAAGAATTAAAACGAGAATATAAATATGTTCATTTAAGATTAGTACAAATAACTATAAACCTCTAACTAGAGATGGACTAAATACATCCATACTAGCTTATTTAAGAGATGATAGACATAATAAGTTCCAATATTCGTTATTATGAATAATTGAATCTAATCTATGTGCTAGACCAATCTACTTTAACTGTTTTTCCAATTATTTGATAAGCCTATATGATCCTAACATTAATCATGCTTTGACTTTGAATCTTCAAACTCATAGTTATGAGAAACTTCGTATTTTCCTTTTCCGAGAAAGCAATAAGGAGATCATTGTATAAATCTTCTTCAAACAATTTTTGGAATGCCTTAACCTTATGTTGATTCTCTCGTGATTCTAAATTTTTTTATTATTAAAGATTTGTACTTCTTTAAGAAAATTTATATGAGCAGATTTCATAAGAGATTTTTCTTTTAATGAAGAAATTAAAATTTTTTTCTCTTAAGGAATTTTAATTTAAACGTTACATTTCCCCCCCTAAGATTTGTATGGATTCCTTCATCATCTATCCCAAATGGTTCAATTAAGGTTATAAATGTATTGCCTAATATGACTTTTGTATCAGTATCTTGTACGAAGATAAAAGTCATAAACAAACAAACTTTTTCAATACATATTACAACATGGAATAGTTTATACTTTATTTTTAACTTTTAATCATTGGTAGTAGATAAGGCTTGAGTGGTTTTTTTTCATAACATCATGTAGGAATTAATCATTCTGTTATTATATTTGTGTCAACCCCGGTGCCTACTAAGGCCAATGTTTCTAGTGTAAACTCTTGATTAACAATTATCTTAATCTGTATTACATATATTCAAGAAGTAGTTTGTTTGATAGCATTTAAATAATCATTCGTAGTTTCTTCTTTAAACGATTCTCTTATATAGGATTCAGAATTTGCAAAAATATTTAGATTTTCTAAATTTTCTAAATCTTCTTGTTCTACTTCTTTTTCAATATTTCCCAAGTCTAAGATTTCTATCCTTCTTTTTAATTGAACTACTTCTACTTTAAGGGTATTAATTTCTGTTTTAAGATCTTGGATAGATAGGGCTTTTCCCTTTTTCATTCTACTTAATACTTGTGTCATGTTATAAGCAGGATTTACTATAGGTTCTAATTTGTGTTTAAATTTCTTTGGCTTACTAGCTTCGACTACTTTTCATCTTTTTTCTTTGTTAATCACTATCTGTAATAAAATCTATTAAGTCTCAAAAGATTGATTCTTGGGCTGTGATCATATTAATACTTAATCCATTTAGATCCATAATAGTTTTATAATGATCACATTGGGATTCTAACTTTTATCATCATTATCGTATGTCATCTAATTAGAGGATTCAAACTTTTCTAGAGGATTCAAACTTTTCTAATTCTAATAATTCTAACTCAGAATCATCATCATTAGATAATAGATCTAATAGTCTTTGTTTTTCATCATTAAATATAGGCAAAGCATTTATCTTTTGTTTTACTTTATAGTGATTTCTAGTATGACCTTTTTCCATAATCCCAACAAATTAAAGCTGTCATACTAGATTTGGCTTGTTTTTTCTTTCAAGGCTTTGGGTTTTGTGGGGTTTTTAGCTTTTACATATATTTCCCTTTAAATTTCCCTTTTTATCCTTCCCTTTCCCTAAAAAAAAGGTTTTCCTTTTCTTGAAACGGAGGGAGTAGGAACAGGATGAGTAAAATTACCAATTTGTAGTAGAATTGTCTTAATTCTTTTTACTAGTAATACATTGTTTCTTCAGTTGGACGATCCTTCTCAGACAACATCATTGATTAATTTTACAAAAGTAAATATATGATAAGGAATGATTTCATTATATTGATTTCGAAAACGATTTCCTACCCTTTCAGCAAAGAGTGACGGTAACCCAGCCAAAAATATTTTTTTTTGAAATTTAATAAGAATCATCTCTTTCGTATAATAAAGATAAGAATGTATCTTTATACCATCTAAAATGAGTCAGAGAGGGACATTTAAGATTTATTAGAAGATCTTGACTTCTTTTTTTTTAATGCATTAGTATCACTAGCAAAATGATGTAGGATAGTAGTAATTAAATTATATATAGATCGTCATGAGGCTATTGTTTAATTGCCTCTAATTTACTACACTAAGGATTTCAACTTTTTGTAGTGGGATAATGTACTCATGCCACCAACCTTTGGGTTGTCCTAAAAATCCTGTAGTAATAAACTTTGCAATTTGTCGATCATTTTTATTTGTTGTCCGACATATTGTAGAAGACATTAATATATTATGTAAAGTAGTAATTATTTGATATTCAGATTGTTCAAATATGTTCCATTCATAAATAGATTTATTGTTATAAAATAATGCAAAATTTATAAATTTTTCATTAAATAGAATAGAAGGTGGTGTTGGTTTAGGGTAATAGTGTCTTCCAATTGGAAGAGGTTGATTAACGAGTGGTTTAACAACTTCTAATTTATCATCTTGAAATTAATTTATTAATTCTTCTATACTTGATTTTTTTACACCACTCACAGTCCCAGCAAACTAAACTGTCGTTATGTTTACCAAAAAATTAAGCAGCTTATGACATTAAGAAATAAAGAATAAACCCTACTAAATAGAGTGTAAGATTTAATACAATTTTAAGGATGTTAATATTTTGACAATGTACTTTATAATTAACATGAAACAGTTAATTAATAATAAACATACATGAAAAAATAAATAGATCAAACTAATATTACGTAACATAATTATACCATAAATATGTAAGCAATCATAAAACAGTAAAGATCATAATATTTAAAGACACTATTGAAATATAAAGTTTTCATATATATATATATATATATATATATATA